>JAFVLL020024302.1:0-44057 GCA_021397915.2 Tor tambroides | reverse complement strand
AAAAATACAATGGAAGTCAATGGTGCCCCAGAACTGGTCTGTTTCTCACATCCTTCAGAATATCTTCATTTGTGTTTGGCAGAACAAAGAAATTCATACAGGTTTGGAACTACTTGAGGGAGAGTAAATGATGACAGAATTTTCATTTTTGGGTGAACTATCCCTTTAAGAATACTCAAAACATTTGAGGAAACTTATTGACTCAAAACATTTGAATAGACGAACTCAATTTTTTTAATTTAGTAGAGCTTAAAATTTTTATGACAAGTGGGGTGGGGCTGAGAGCAATGGGAGCCAAGCCAAGCTTAGCTTCTAAGATCCCACCCCACTCTTCACAATGATAATTATATACATCTTGCTTCCATAAACAAGCATATTGTTTCAGATCTTTATAGTTGCGTGCTAGTTAGTAACAGCCCACTGTCACATGCCAATGTAATTATCTAAAAGACTCAGGACACTTGCATGTAAATAGTCAAACAACATGCAGTATATAGAGTCTCTAAATTTTGCCGTCCATCCTCAACCTAACCACAGGCTCTACTCTTCACCACAACGGTAACACTATAAAACCAACATAACAGAAATCTATGTAAATCCTAACATAACACAGCATTTAAGTACTAACTTATGTCTCTCTGTGTTAATCTTGTGCAAAAACACACAAAATAACACTTAATTTTTAGATTTCTTTTCCTTGTTGTCTGATGCAAAGCATGCTGGGAACTAGAAAACGCAATCGTTTTAAGTTCACCTTACTACAACGGCATTTTGAGTTTACAGAACTTTTTACAATTCATTTCACTGTTCGGTTTTTGTAGGGCTGTCAACGTTAAGACATTAATGCATGTGATTAATTTAAAATTATTAATGAGTTAAAATAATTTAACATAATTAACACAAATAAATTACTGAATCACGTGAATTAAATCATGATTAAAAAGTGTAATCTATTGGCAGCCCTAATATGTGACCCTGGACCACAAAACCAGTATATTTGTAGCAATAGCCAAAAATACATTGTATGGATCAAAATTATCGATTTTTATTTTATGCCAAAAATCATTACGAGATAATGGTAAAGATCATGTTCCATGAAGATATTTTGCAAATTCTCTACCATAATTATATCAAAACTTAATTTTTGATTAGTAATATGCATTGCTAAGAATTTCATTTGGACAACTTTAAAGATGATTTTCTCAATATTTAGATTTTTTTTTTTTTTTGCACCGTCAAATTCCAGATTTTCAAGATTTTCCAGATTATCTCAGCCAAATATTGTCCTATCCTAACAAACCATACATCAATGGAAAGCTTATTTATTCAGCTTTCAGTTTTCAGATGATGTATAAATCTCAATTTCAATAAATTGACCCTTTTGACTGGTTTTGTGGTCCAGGGTCACATATATGTTATGAGACATGGTACCATAGTACATGTCTCAAATAGTCACATTTATGTCAAAAGAAATATGCAATTACCATGGTACATCTCCAAAAAACATGGTATCACTGTGATATTTTTTTGCTAGTGAAGCAGCACAAACCTTGTTTTAGAATTCTGTCACAAAATATGTCAAGAGTTTTTGATCATACAATGAAACAACATTGGCACCCACTGACTTTCCACAGAAGAAAGTAAGTCATACCGGTTTGGATCAACATGAGGGTGAGTAACTGATGACAGAATTGTTATTTTTGAGTGAACTGGCCCTTTAAATCACAGAGTCTCTGAAAGTTTTATATCTCTCATGTAGTTTTACTTCTCAAGTAAGCTGATCTTGTTTTAAGGACGTTTAAATGTTGTTACAGAAAAAAGGCACAATAAGAAGTCTGAGGTTTCTGTTGGTCTTGTCTGACAATAAGTTGTTTTGACAGTGACATGTAAAGCTGAACGTTTCACGCAACGTACAGCTGCTGTGATTGACAAGAACATTTAAACGTGGAAAACATTGTAACACAATATAACACAGACCTAAACCAGACTGAGCTCCTTTTCACTTGACTTCAACCGCTGATATTTCTCACAATGAGCCACAATTCTGGGTTATTGAGGATGAAAAGCGAGAAAGGAAAGAGCGCAATAAAACAAAGTTTTATGAATATCATATTGAGATCTTAAGCTGTTATTGCAATATTTGGTATTTTGACAAATCTGAGCACATTGTTGAGATCTGAAACTTTAAAGGAGATACATATGAGACTTTTTCTTCTTTTTCTCATAAAAAAACATCTGAGAATCAAGTCTCCATTTGTTCTCCATTGAATCTCACTGCTGTCTAGACGAAACGGCTGCGATATTACAGAACCTCATGTGTGATTGTTCTTTCCTGTGGGTATTTTCCCAGTTGCTCGTGTTGTAAAACATCTTTTGTGTGTTTGGAACACGGCCAGTATTCTGTGTATGACAGCATAACAATGGGGAAATTCCCCCAAGTTTTCTTCTGGACATAATGATAGTCACTCGAGAAGGAGGAGGAGAATAGCAGTACTAGTTAACATCAGCCACAACTACAACAAAGATGCTCAAAAAATACTGATTTTGGGACAAATGGACAGTAGAAAGTGCAATGGGAATGAAGTGTGCAGTGAAAGATTGTTCAGTCATATCTGCATGAGTCCAAATGAAAGTAAACATCAAAAACCTTTGTTTTCTTCAATAACCACCCAGAATTCAGGTCTTTCTCCATCTCAGGGCTTGAACCGCACAGGGGTTGTAGGTGAATAAACATCTCCACTGAGATGATAACACTCCACCCTGAAACCTCTGTTTTTCTGTCTTTCATTCTCTCTTAAATCCACATCATCTCTGCACTGTCTCCGATTTGTGCTCATTTTGGAGAAGGTCAAAAAACACTGGTCTCATTCGAGTTCATCAAACCCTGCAAACACTCTGGAAAACAAAGCTTTACTAGCTGTGAACTGCGGTCGAGAGGTCGTTCAGACTGCGTCCAACAGCCGCTTCGTCTGGCAAACAATTAAAAGTTGTTTTGATGGTTTGGACCTGACTGAACTCATACAGTAACGACTTATTGTTATGTCGGGAGCAAAATATGAAAATAAGCCGCCTTTATTGAGGAAATTAAATTCACTGTGAAGCCAGAAAGGGAAGGGCACTCCCTTTGTGAGCTCATCTAAATGAAAACGCGCTGATAGTCCAGCGTCTGCTGTGGAAACGAGAGTCAGACAGGAGAGACAACTGGACAAAAAATCAGTTCTAATCAGTATTTATGTCTTGTTTTCCACCACTTGATACAGAAACTGTAATATATAACAAGACTTGTTTTCAGTGGGAAACACGAGAAATACTAGTAAGAAAATGATTTTTACTATTGACAGCTATTGTACCTTCTAAGGGGGCATCCTAAGTAGGAAACTCATAATTTTTTGCAGTAGTTGCTAAGATAAATATTACAATACGTAGCAGGGTTACTGTTGTTGTTAACTAAAATAAAACTAATTTTTGTTCATTTAAATAATGCTGAAATAAAGAAACATAAAAATTTGATGAAAAACTTCAAATAATAAAAAAAAACTATTAAAAATGTAAAAACAAAAAATAGAAAAAAAAAATGTTGCCTTAGCTACTACCGTACCTGAAATAAAAATTTGAAGTTGAATTACTAAAATGACTAAAATCAATTGAGTTACTAAAAACTAGAAACAAAATAAAAATAAACAGGAATATAAAAAAACTAATAAAAATTACAAAAGAAAAATTCACAATATTAAAACTATAACAGTATATACATCATAGCACACACAAACAGTGGGTTGTGATTTTTTATAATTTACTTATTATTAATTTATACATTACTATTTTATATATATTTTTAATTAAACTATTTTATTTAAATATTAACTTTTTAATTGGTACTTCTTTGAAAGTGATATACATATAGTTGTAGAAGATTGTTTCCATCATGGAATAGCTCTTTTTTTTTTCTCAAAATTGCTCAGAATATTTTTGTTTTGTTTTGTTTTTGTTTTGTCCATGAAATAAAAAAAAATTACAAATTTGAGTTTTTTCCCTCAGAATTGCCTTTTTATTTTATTTGTTTGTTTGTTTGTTTGTTTAATTCAGTTCCATGTTGAAAATGGACTTCCATAAATAGTTATCAATACAAATAATAAAATAAAATAGGTAATAAATAGGTAAAAAATAAGATCTTTTTTGAGACCGCCTTCATGTTGGAAAGCACATATGATGCCTTATAGTAAGTATGCAGCTCATAGGTTTGGGAGCAGATACTAGTGAATATGTCAGAACTGTGGGTCAGTGGGGGAGAAAGGCCACGTGGAGGTCATTAGCTTAAAGCATTAATATTGATCTTAAAAGCGGATTGGAGAGAGTCAGGGGAGTAAGTTGATTTCTGACAGTGTCTTATAAAGAAGAGTGCCTCAGGTGGATTTGGCACGAGCCTGAGAGAAACTCAAGTAAGGGGGAAAGACAGAGACCTTAGACTATTTTTGTTCTCACACACAAGGGAGGGCAGGGCAGGTGAGCGGGGGTGTTCGACGCTTCTCAACGCCCGGGGTGACGAGAGAATACGAAGGTGTGAGAACAAAAAAAGAAAAAGACATTCTGTGCATTTCCTCTCCTGTTCGCCAACTGGCTCTAGGCTGAAGATTTCCCAAACTCTGCCTCTTTCTCTCTGGCCTTCCCTTGTCACTCAAACCTATGTGAAAACTCCTCCCACTGAGGCTTATCAATGCCTGCGCACCATGAGAACCTGTGTCAGGTACTTTCTTTCTCGTCACTTTCACCTGCAGTTTGCATTATAAATTCTTCTGTCTGTATTTAGAGCATGACAGAGTTCTTAAAGTAAAACTCCTATTCATTTTCTCCATAAAGAAGCTCTGAGGTTATTAAATGATGATGTACGCTTATGCAGAAGACACAAGTCAATGTATTTCAATACTTTTAAAATGTTAGAATCATTCAATTCCCCGTGCACATGGCAAAAAAAATATTTTCTTGCTCAATATTTTTGACTTGATTTACAGTACAAATATCTAAATATTTTAAATCAATACATTTACTTCAAACAAAATTACTAAAGGTATAAGTGTTGTTTTGAGTTAATACTTAATATGAGACAAAAATATCTGCCAACTGGATAATAAAAGTAAACGGAAAATTATTATTTTGCTGACCCCATTGGCAGATATTTGTTATTGTTTTAATTATAAATTCACTTAATAATTATAATTGATTCATCTGATAAAATGATACATTTATAAAAAAAATAGAAAAGCCAGATGCAGTTAATAAACTTAAATTATTGTTTTCATAGCCTATAATAAATAAGTCAATAGTTTTATACTGTATCAATATTTTTATTTGATTATGACATCAACAATGAGGAGTAGTTCATTCAAATGTAAAATAATGTAAAAACATCCTTTGTTTTTTTTCTTTTTTTATTGTAATTTCATAAACTTTTTGATTCAAATTAAAGTTTGTAAGATTGCGAAAGCTGATTGGTTTGGTTGAATTCATAAAACTTTATATTGGTGGGTTTGTTTGTTTGTTTTGTAGTTCCTATGGAGAAAATGAATGTAATGAAATACCGGAATACCGGATTAAAAAAAAAAAGTGAGTGCTCGCTTTATTTTCTTAATCATACTCCTTCGGATACTGTATGTACAAACAATCCCAAATAAAAGATAAACAAATTACACCGGCATACTTCTAAGCTTGTAACACCGTATAACAAACATAAAACGCAAAAAAAGGTACAAAAGCTGTCACTGGAGCAGCACCATTACAGTAGTAATATGTAGGTACATATATGCACCCTTTAGGAGTAAATAAGGTACAAATGTGTAACCTTAGAATGTGTACTGCCCCAGCGACAGCTTTTGTACCTTTTTTCTGAGAGTGTATAACAAATACTATGATGGGTAAATTAGTCCATATATGTACAAAATGCACAGTCAGACATTACAGTCAGGGGTGTAGTTTCTGACCTCTATGTTCAAACATGGCTTGTCCTTTGAGCTTTAACAGGGCATGTGTCTCTAGTGGAGCTGCGGTCATGCTCTGTGACTTTACGTGTGTGTGTGTGTGTGTGTGTGTGTGAGGGGAAGATGCTGGAACGCCTGTCAAACCACATGTAATTAGAACAAGACTGCAATGACCGACACAACTCCAACACAATTTATGATTTCTTTAAAGTCAACTTATCTTATTTAAAGATTTTTCCTTTGTTCTTTGGTTCACCACACGTTTCATAAATGCTGTCAACCCTCACACAGAAGATTCAATGAGAGCAGTTAAACATCTCATTTTCATTTATAAAGAAAGAGGGAAATGTTAACATTTGTCAGATTCAGACTTAAATGTTACACATCTACAAAATTTTTAAAATTATAAATACATCATTTTTTATTGTTATTATAATGGCACAGAAATATACAAATAAATATTGTAATAAATAATAATAATATAATTTCATCACTTATTTATAAGTAAGAAATTATATATGATATATAATACATTAAAAAATAAATATTTTTTATTATTATTACACACATCCTGAGAATAAAATATATAATTAGTAATGGTGATTTAACAGTGATTCAGCCTACTGAAATTGAAAGAAAATTAGGTAAAAATAAGTTGTGCAAAAGTTATTTTTAGACTACTTATTAATATATATTGTGAAATTGTGTATATTTTTAAATTCTGATGATTGCTTAATTAAATTGATAAAAGAAGTAAGTGACAGGTGAATTAGCACCAGAATATGGTTTTATTGGATGAACGGCTATTGAAAACAAATGATAAGAGAAGCGTTTTATCCTGAGAGATTGTTAACAAATGGGAGTCCAGGTTCACATCTGTCTCCAGCTGTCAGATGGGTGATCTATTATTAATAATTCTCCAAAGGTGATAGGAATCCAATAACTTATCAATAATTCATGGCACTGCGATCAGGCTAACTTAATTACAGGACTAGTTAAAAGGTTTAAAGTGTCCAGGTCTTTCTATTAGTGCAGTTAGGTTATTGATAAGCCATAAGGACACTGTGTCAAAGATCACCGTTAGTAGCATTGGTATTGACAGAGGCTGAAAGGATTCTGATGTTTGAGTGAAAAATCTGGCATTGATCAGCACTGAAGCTCAGATTGAGTCCAACATTTTTTCGCCACCATTTCTATTCAATAAGGATTGTGTTTCTTTACCTCATCGCATCTCTCCACTAAAGGCTTCCTAAAGTGCATAGACCTGATCCAAAACTCTGGAGAATTTGAGAGCCTGTGTGAAAGAAGAAAGATCTCTTTAATATCTCAACCATTTCGAAGACAGATATTAGATTTTATCTTCTGATTCTCAGAAAAAAAAGACCACGGTATCTCATATGATTCATATGGAGGTTCCCATGAGATCTCCTTGATGTCTCAAACTGTTATCAGATTTGCCAAGAGACCCAAGTCTGCCATCAAAGTCAGATGAACTCAAACATTTCTCATCTAATGATCTGAGCTGCTCTACATTCATTTTACAGCTCTGTACTCTTACTAGATGACAGTTATTGTCTCAAGTGTCTAGTTTTGGTTCTTTTTCTAATATTTGAGAGTTGATCATCAAAAATGATAACCGATAATCAATTATTACAAAATAAAGTAAAAAAAATAAAATGAAAAACAAACAAAAAAATAAAACTATTTTAATTTCCTATGTGATCCAAATGTTCAGCATATGCATCCACACTTTATTGTAACAATGTGATAAATGTGGTTACAGTTATTCATGAGATCATATAATGCATAATTAATGCAATAAATTATTAGTGTTTTTTTTTTTTTCTTTTTTCTTTTTTCTTCTCTCTGTCTTATATGTTAAATGTTTGGTCCATGGGGTTATGTATTTGGTACATGTAAACATTGTAACATTCTTTACTTGCATAATAATAATAATAAAAAAAATCCTTTTATTATTACTTATACATAATCTACATAATTACATATAGTATCTATTTTATAATATAATAATTTAATTTATAATAAATGAATAAAAAAGAGATATTTAAAAAATGTGAGAGTTAATCATCAAAAATCAAACTGAAAATCAATCATGATAAACTGAGAAGTTGATAATTAAATGTAATATAACGTAATCTTCTGAACAATGAAAGATCAACATCTGAGTAAAAAATAAAATGAATAAAAAATTAAATATTATAATGCATAATAAATAAAATAAATATAACAAAAATACAATAGAAAATAAAAATATATTAATTTCCTATGTGATCTAACTGTTCAGCAAAAATATGCACCAACACGTTATCATGATATTTATCTAATATTAAAATGGAGTAGCATTACATGTTTGTTGTATTCGCTACTGTTTTCCAGCATATTGAATAACAGTATTTCTGTGAATAGACTGCGAGCTCTTAAATCAAGGTTTACCCTCAAGTTTCAGTTGCAGGCCTGCGCTGCTGTTGGGAAGGCAACTGTTGTTTGGCAGCTCTTAAACAGAGATGTGCTAATGCCAGGACCTGCTGTATTGTTTGGTTAACAATGCTTCAGCGCCTGTGGCCATCCGAAACACCAGCTTTCTCAGAGACCCTCCTACCTACACCCAGCTTACAGAGGGACAAACAAACAGAAACACAAAGCTATTGAGAACAGCCTCTATTCATTTCCTAACAGTCGCCTCTGCCTGAGGGAGGATACAGATACATACATCCACACACACACACACACATACATACACACAAAATAAAAATTCCATCATCATTTACGCACCCTCTTCCCCAACTGACAAAAATACGTTCTAAGAACATTTTGCTAACATTCCCATTAAGTTATAACAATGTTATTTCTGAGTGTTCTCTGAATGATCAAAACATTTTTAAATGTTTTAAAATTTTGATAACACTTGACGCATTATAAAGGTATTAATAATGTACTGTATATCTTTTCTTAAATAACTTTGTAACTAAGTGAAATGCAATAAAATATTTGCAGATTTCTTGTTACACCTGAAATAGGTTGTTTGTCATTTACTCGAATTAATTACACTTTCTGAAGGTGTAACAAGGAATACACAAGTTTACAATTATTCGTGAGATGTTTTCAATGCATTAAAAACATTTATATTTATAATACATTTGTATACTATTATTATAGAATGCATATAAATCTAAATGTTTATATATAGGGGTGTGTTTGTGTGTGAAAAAAAATAATTAATTAATAATAAATATAGAATATATATTATAAATTAATATATACATTTTTAATAAATAGAATATTAAATAATTCATATAATATATAAAGCATTTAAATGAATATGTAAAAACTTTAAGTAAAGCATTATAGAATGTATATATTAAGAGAGCATTCCATTTGATAATTTTGTTAACATTTTGAGAACATTACTTTTAAACTTTAAAACAAGTAGAAAAAAACTTAAATTAAAACTAAATTATTTCTGAAATAAAACTTTTTTTTGTACCTTTGTTTCAGTACTTTGAGTCAAATAACTTTGAATGAATATTCTATTAATGTTCTTTTAACGTTGCCAGAATGTTCCGAGAGCGTTCCCTGTTAGCTGGTTCAGTGTTCTTCACGGGAAATACAAAAGGGGAAGTTATATGAAAACACTTCATTATACATGACTGGAACAGATGACAGAAATGGCCATTTTTGGGTAAAGTGCCCCTTTAAAACACACAAAACTGTCTATAAAAACACACACATCCACAGGTGTGCATAGATATCTGTACGCCTATGGACAAACGTGACAGAGGATGTGTTTTGCTGAGCCCCCCCCACACACACACATCCAGTCACGTTGCATGAAACTTCATAATATCCAGCAGCATAATGGAGACAGTAAAACGTGCATTAGTCACGGCTGCTCCTTTAAGGGCAAAATATAAAAAAATCCCCCAGTACATGAGCCCTGGGGTCAGGTGCATTTTTGACTGCCGTGGGAACCACAAAATGAAATGTGTGAACGTATCTGTCTCACCTCTGGGGCTGGGCTGGGAAAAGAGAAGAGACGCGCTGTGAAAGACACACACTCGCATTTTCACACAGTCCTGACTGCTCGTGGCCCGGCTTTACTATAAATCATCTGGGGCCTGTTCATTTCAACAGGCCAGAACAGGTGCCAATCAAATGTTGTCGCCAAAAAATGTGAGAAAAAAAAAAAGACACTGCATGTGCAACGGAATATAAATGCTTAAAACATCTAATGTTATTTTAATTGCATTATTTAATTGTTGCAAATAGATTTGTATACTGCATCGAAAACTATATTAAATGGCATTTTGCTCTTTTAAAATTATTGTGCATGCTACTATTACTTCATTTGGATCATTTGGGCTTTTAAAAATGACTTTGTCACTCTGCAGTGCTATTTAAAAACATTTAGTGAAGACACTATGTGTGATATAAAATGTGATAAAAATGGTGAAAGATATGACAAAGAAATGACATTCTTCTATACATTCATGTACATTTAAAACTACATTGTCAACATTAAAGAAAAAAAGTACTAAAACTACTGAAAATATTATGTAATATTAATAAAACTTAGCCAATAAATCAACTTGAAGGCCTAACAAAAGTTAAGATTGACATCTGACACTGATTAAGGTTTTAATTTTCATCATTTCTTCAGGTCTGTGTCGTTAGTGTCTGTTTAGTGTCTGTTTAGCCGCACTGTTTTTCGCGATGTTTCACTCGTTCCAGAATGGCATTTTCACATCAGTCGACAAGACAAGACTGAATATTAGTTCATGGGATAATAGTGCTGTTTGTATCAAATACCCTCCTGCAAGGCACTCTAGAATCAGTGCATTTTTGACAGAGCATATTGTTTCTTCAGTTGTTTTTAAGCTTTACATATCGGAAGATTTGTACATACCTTTCACTCAGATTTCTGAGAAAAATACATTTCCTAAAAGAACAGTTCACCCAAAAATGAAAATTTGCTGATCATGTCCTCAGCCTCAAGCCATTTAAAATGTAGATGAGTTTGTAATCTTCATGGGAACAGATTTGGAGAAATTTAGCATTACTTCACTTACTCACCAGTGGACCCTCTGCAGTGAATGGGTGCCATCAGAATGTCCATGAAAAAGTCCATCCCCTGTTGTCTTTCACATCAAAATCTATCCACATATTGGGTTAGAACTGTTTTTGCTGTGCAGATTTCTCTGCTGATTCAGACCAGATTGCTTTTTCACTGGAGGAAGCAATATTATGGATTATGGACTCGCATTTTAGCCGGGAAGCAACAGTTTATCAGTTACAACTTTGACGCTTTTCACTTCATACGACATTAATTGATGGACTAGAGTGGTGTGGATTACTTGTGGATTATTGTGATGTTTTTATCAGCTGTTTAGACTCTCATTCTGGCGGCACCCATTCACTGTAGTGATGTAATGCCAAATTTGAATAGATTGTCAGCAAATTTTGTCAGCGTTTTTGGGTGAACTACTTCCTTTAACCCCATTACAAGAGCATTTTAAACTCTGGGTTAACAAATAGAAAAGGTCGTAGCACCAAACACTCATCCAAAAGTCCAGTATAGGCCAGTAATATAAGGTGCGTAGATCCAAAAAATACAAAAATAGGTACAGTATAAGAGACTCTGGGTTAAGAAATGCTTCACAATGATATTTTTCAAGGCACTCGTTAGAGTAACAGCATTGCAAACCCAAATCACAGCGTGCAAGTTTCTGTAAACGTAAACAGTAAGTCATTTTCTCTTCCTGAACAACTTGCTGTAACATTTTAACATCACGTTGTAAACATTTAGCAATGCAATGCTAAAATGTTACAGCAACTTGTTCAGAACGCTGCACACTGTGATCATTCTTGCAGGCATTTGAAGGAAATAGATTTCGTTGTGTTGCGTCTTGTTTCTGTTGTGTTGTGGAGATTTCGTTGTGTTGTGCACTACTGGGCCACCGTAGTAACCAAACAGTTGACGGCAGCCATCGACTTTCATAGTATGGAAAAAAAATATATTATGTAAGTCAATGGCTCCCCTCAACTGTCTGGTTACCAGCATTCTTCAGAATATCTTTTCTGGAAAGAATCTCATACAGGTTTGTAACAAATGGAGGGCGAGTAAATAATGACAGAATTTAATTTTTGGGTGAACTATCCCTTTAAACTCCAAATTTAAAAACAAACACGCAAAAATCACTATTTTGGAAAGTGGAAGTAAACTGGATGTGACCGCAGTGGGTTTTGTTGCGGAGGTATGTAGTGAAGGTGGGCCTGTCGGGTCAGCGAGGTCTCCGGAGAGATCACTTCTATCTGAACTTTATCGGCTGAAACATCTGTTGTAATTTCTGTCAAATGAAATTTTTATTACCTGATCATTAAAGTCCTGGCGATGGAAAAAACAGATGTCGGCGCTGTTCTTACGACCGCTGCGTTTTATGGTGTTGGTGAAAATTGAACCAAAGGGAGGCCGCCCCTCCACCTCCATTATAAAATTAAGGGGGAAATGATTTCCACATTCCACGGACAAGAGGGGCACTGGTGGGGCGCTGAGAGACGAGTGGCCGGTGTGTGACGGGTTAGCTGAACTACTCACAGAACCACCACAGACTGAGAGTTTATTAGTGCTGGGAAGGGCTCTACTGTGTTTATTGGTGCAGCACTGAGACTCAAGTACATTAAAGGAATCTGCTTTATGATATCCACTTCAGTCATGTGCAAAACCTGCAGTCACGACGATAGGGTGTTGCTATGTGGTTACTAAGGGGTTATGGGTGGTTGGTAGCATGTTGCTAGGCAGTTCTGAGTTTGTTCTGGGTGGTTGCTATAAGATATTGCAAGACGATTGCTATAGTATTTTGTTTTGCGGTTGCTAGGGTGTTGCTAAAGTGTTCTGGGTGGTTTGTAGTATGTTGCTAGGCAATTTCGAGGTTGTTCTGGGTGGTTGCTAAGACACAGAAATGTGGTTACTATAGTATTGTGTTTTGCGGTTACTAGGGTGTTTCTATGTGGATACTAAAGTGTTCTGAGTGGATTGTAACATGTTGCTAGGCAGTTTAGAGTTTGTTCTGGGTGGGTGCTAAGACATTGCAATGCAATTGTTATAGTATTTTGTTTTGCGGTTGCTAGGGTGTTGCTAAGTGGTTGCTAAAGTGTTCTGGATGGATTGTAGCATGTTGCTAGGCAGTTCTGAGGTTGTTCTGGGTGGTTGCTAAGACACTGCAATACAGTTGCTATAGTATTTTGTTTTGCGGTTGCTAGGGTGTTGCTATGAGGATGCTAAAGTGTTCTGGGTGGATTGTAGCATGTTGCTTGGCAGTTTAAGGGTTGTTCTGGGTGGTTGCTAAGACATTTCAATGCAATTGCTTAAGCATTTAGTTTTGCGGTTGTTAGGGTGTTGCTATGTGGTTGCTAAAGTGTTCTGGGTGGATTGTAGCATGTTGCTAGGCAGTTCTGAGGTTGTTCCGGGTGGTTGCTAAGACATTGCAATACAGTTGCTATAGTATTTTGTTTTGCGGTTGCTAGGGTGTTGCTATGTGGTTGCTAAGGTGTTCTGGGTGGATTGTAGCATGTTGCTAGGCAGTTTAAAGGTTTTTATGGGTGGTTGCTAAGACATTGCAATGCAATTGCTATAGTATTTTGTTGTGCAGTTTCTAGGATGTTGCTATGTAGTTGCTTAGCTGTTCTGGTTGGATTGTAACATGTTGCTATGTAGTTTCTAGGCTGCTTAGACATTTCACTGTGCTTGCTTTTGTGTCCTAAGTATTTTGTTAAGCATAGCTATGCTAGGGTGTTGCTATGCAGTTTCTATGGTCTCCTAAGAGACTGTTTGTCCAGTTGCTATGCGGTTTCATATGTGTTCTAAGTGGTTTTTAGAATTTTGTTATGCAGTTGCTAGGGCATTGATATGTGGCTGCAGAGCTGTTCAGAGTGGGGGTTTTTTCACCATGTTGCTATGTGGTCTCTAAGATTACTAAGGTCTTGCTGTGGTTGCTAAGACTGCTAAAGTTTGCTAAGGTTGTCTGAGTGGTTTGTTGTTTGTTGCTATGCGGTTGCTAGGGTGGTACTATGCAGTTGCCAAGGTGTCCTAAGAGGTTGTTGGTGCATTTCTATGTGATTCTAAGTTGTTCAGTGTAGTTTTAGGCAAGTAGCTATGTGGTTGCTAGGGAATTTGTACAGTGTGTGGTGCCAAAGGTGTTCTGAGTCGTTTTTTTAGGATGTTACTTGGCCATTTCCAGGCAGTTGCTAAGGTGTTCCAGGTGCTAAGTGGCTGCCTCAAAAGTCAAAGTGTCCTCAAGGTGAAAATAATGTGAAAACAAGGTGAAACAGTCACAGATTGGTAAAGTAACAGCACAATTACTGTATGTCTGGAGCACAAACACTACAGGACGACGCAAACACTAAACTTTATCGCTTCGTGTTAAAGATTTCATTAAAATATGAGCAATTTAAATGTGCAGCTCAGTTTTCCCCCTAAATATATTCACTACCGCTTCATGGTTTTAATATTAGTATTGGCATCAGCTGAATGCAGACTTAAATAGAAACGAGCTTCATCTCTTTTGGGGAATATTTACATGATGTTTTGGAAATGGGTTCTAGTTCTTTGCTCATGAGGGATGGTAGACAGAACTGAATTGAGAGGAAACTCTCCCTGATCTCTTGCTGTTCACAGCGTGTTTGACCGGCTCAACAAAACTCCAAGAGAGAAATAAAGATAAAGACAATGGCTGCTTTTATTTTCTTCGCTAGCCGCACATTCCACAGAAAGCGTGGAGATCGGCCACCCTCCTCGCAAAATGAATCACGGCCAGACAAATTCGTGTCTGGGTTGCGTTACTTAACTACAGTCATAGGTAAGGTTACCAGATTTTTCCTCATCCGCGCTCTCGCTCTCCTGCATTCAGACTCTTTCTACCTTTCTGTCTCAGCAGCCAGACTGTTGCCATCTCTGGAAATAAATCAAATCCACTAGGATATCACACACGCATCTGAATCACTGCTTATTGTAACCAGATGATGGTCACTGTTGTAATGTTTCTTTTAACATTAACAAAGTGTGAACTTGATTTGACCCCCAGATGTAGAGTGTTGCTTCAGCTTGATTCACCACAATCTGATATCTGTCTTCGATTTTAATTGCAATAATAGACAGACCAGGGCTAGTTGTCACACTTTTTACACCAGTTTATATTTGAAACCCACAGACACAAAACTTAAACTCTTAACTTCAAAAAGCTATTTAACGGTGCAGATACAAAATATCATTAACTAGTTAAACTAGGTGTTTGAACCCAGCATAGACGACCACTGACTGTAAAAACCAGCATTTGTACAATTAGACATTTCATTCAAGGTGCTTGTAAAAACTTCCTGTGTGACAACTAGTCCCCGTCTCCCATTTGTATTTTGAGATGCTTCATTCATACATCAGCTTTGCGAGAACTGCTGAGAGAATAAACATATAACACATAACAACACAAGCTTTAAGGCATTTTCAACATTGCTGTTTGAAACGCTCACACAAATCTCTTATCAGATTATTTACAAGCCTTGCAAACTAGTTCAGACTCACCTCACAAATCTGGTATGTACTGGGAAACTAGACAGTAAAAGAAAGAGGAAATGTCATTAACAACTTGATTAGCCTGAATATTTTGTTTGCTTCACCTAATGTTTCCCTAACATAATAACTGCAACAAAGAATACAAGTTAATAGATTTTTATCAATTTTCTAAAAAAAAACAAAAAAAAAACACAACATCTTATGGAAGCCTGTGTCTACCAGGGAATAAAATAGTTAAAAAAGAAAAGGTAATTGTAACCTTTTCTCTCCCAATTCTGAGAAATTTCTCTATAGACACAGAATTGTGAGACATTAAATCAGAATTCTATTTTTTTCTCAAATTCAGAGATATAGCTCACAATTCTGACGTTTTATTCACATAACATCCACATGGCTAGTTTCCAATGACAAAATATGTTATGTAAAATACAATTTTAAATGAGAGCCACTATCAAATTTTGTATTTTATAATGAAGTTATGTATTTACATTTAAGTACATACTTATGATGAACATGGGCATGAACATTAGTATAATGAAACACCACTACCCTTCTAATGCAAATGAACATGAAATGTACACGTATACAGTAATACCTGAGGACATTTCTGTTGGTAACGATATGATGTTTTCTCTTTCTCTTGTAACCGGCTTTGGAAACAAACGGTCACTGATTTTCAAAGGAAACTTGCTTTACTGCTCAAAATAAAAAGGAACTCTATAAAAGAGGAACAAAAATCAACAAGTTTATCCAGTCATGGGTCAAAACTATTTGTTAATTATTATTCCTTCACACTGGCTGGAAATCATTCATTGTATTTGACTTCAGGTTCATTTTTTACATCACAGTGTGTGAGGCTTCATTCATAGCAGTTTACGAAGGTAAATCTGCTGAAACACACTATGAACACTGCACCTTCATAACGAAGACATAAATCATCATCATTTAAATGTGATCATCAGGATTTACCATGCAACTTCCCTTGAAACATGCATTAATAACTTTTCTGACAGTTATGGGGTTTATGTGTTTAAACCACTGAAATAAAGTTTCAGAAAGATACATTTGTTTTTGCTAGGCTATCACTGACTTTTCATACTGAACTAATTATATTTTATATCCCCTGCCCTTAAACACACAAACCTTTCTGCACTGATACATTTCGAGTAAGACATTATTTAGTGTGTTTCTATATTCACTTTTTTCCCCTTTTTTGGAAACTTTTACAAAACAAAATTCAAAATAACAAATACATTATATATATATATATATATATATATATATATATATATGGCTGATTGATTTATAAAGCTTAAAGAGTAGGCTAATTCAAATACCCTTTTATGCCTGTTTTTCACGTTCCGCTATATTTGTGAGGTACATTTTTAAAACTTACAAGCATAGCTAAATGAGCGTGCGCGCGCACACAGTGCAGGATGGCGCGTTGAGGACTGGAGCAGTAGGAGGAGGAACGTCAGGTCGCTCATTTATTGAACGTTTCTTCACATTAGTGCGCACTCGAGTGCGCCACACACGCAGGGAGCGAGACACTAGCGGCAGAGCTCTCGATCACAGCGCGCGCAGCCGGATCGTTCCAAATTTCAAAATTCGAATGTAACAGCAGCGGCGGGATGCGACATTATATCCGTCTGTCGGCGCTTTGATCAACGCACATCCCGCACTATGGAGAGGAAACTTTGCTGAACTTACAGCAGATTTTTTTATTCGCTTTGCTTCAGACATGGTGAGTGTATCATTTCCTCACTGATATTGTCTTCTTGTGCGTTGTATTTTACAATAGCGAACCGCTAATATTTCTTCTCCTTATAATATAAAGCATTATTTATCCTTCATATTGTGAGTTATGTCGTTAGAAAATCTCTTAAAACGAGGAAAGTGCAGGAGGACGCGTTTGTTAACATTTTGAGAAGGTTTAAAGGATGGTTAAAGATGCAGATCTCTAAATACATTCTTTAATTTAGGAACAAAATAGTGTTATAGTGGTATGTCATAGGAGAAGCTTTTTATTCCCTTTCTTGTGCATTAAAAGAAACCTAAACACTGATCTGAAGAACCAATAAAGAAACATCACTATTTGTTAGAACCATATAGAAATTCATGAACCCTGTAACCCTCTTTTTAAAAGAGTGCAGATCAAATAAAACAAGGCCTACTGTATGCAGTGCATTGAGTGTAAGAAAACAGACACATTTTTATTATTGTTTGTATTTGTATTACATTTTGCATAACGCTTTAATCAAACAATATAAAAAAATAGTTTAATCATGCTATGATTTGAACTGAGTTGAAGATTCTAGTTGAGGTTATTAAGTTAAAAATGAAGCTCTTGAACTATTTAATGAAGCTCTTGAATCGTTACTAGCTTCAGAACTTTCTGCTATATCAAGAACTATATTTGGTAATGTAGGGTAAATTTAATAGATAGATGAATAAAACTAAAAAATAGATTTTAAAAATCTGCATGTATTATTGCAGGTTCTTCGGATCAGTTTTTTGCTTACTGGATTCCAATCACAAAGTAATAATAATAATTTGCCAGTCATAGTTTAGACAAATTTAATAAACAAAACATTTTATGCAGACAGAATTAAAAGTACTATAGAATCAAAGATTTATTTGAAAGTCATTTAGCTGTTAAGTTAAATATTAGTGCTCCAAATCAGGTGGATATGTATTTTGTATTTGTAATAATTTGTATTAATGTAGTACCTATTTTTAGACTGAGACTGAAGCATCACACCAAATGCACAAAAGAAAAAAACAATGACAATCCTACGCTACACAGACTTAATATATTAGGTCTTTTGGGGCATTTTTCCATCAAAACTAAGGTGAAATGTAAAAGTTCAATGAATGTTTTTTTTTTTTTTTTTTTGGCTTATATCATGGGAAGCTCAGCATGATTAAAATGCTAACATGATTTTAACTAATTCTTTTGGGTTAAAATGCAGTGAAATATTGTTTCAGATCACTCCCCTACATTTAATATGCAGTCGTTTTTGACGGGAAAAGCTCCTTCTATTATTTAAAAACCAAAGAAACTTTATTTAGTGCTATTCAGAATCATTTTCCTAATAGTCTAGAAGATCTTTGAAAAGAATACTTTGGTTTTCAGATATAAACATCTGCATCATTCTTAATTTAATTTATCTACATTGCTTCATTTGGTACAATCACACTTGGTAAAGATATTCACTCTCATTTTAGTAGTCTTAGGTTATGCATACGTGTCTATTCACACGAGCAGTTTTCTTTTATGAAATTTGGCTGTTTGAACTAAATCAATGCTGGATTTCACAGAGCTAGATGATTACTCTGAAATCGCTGAGGCGATGTTTAAAGTCAGGAAGCTAATAAGGTAATTTTAGGGTGCCTTGCTAAGCATTTTTCAAAGAGAAGCATTCATCGTCCTCGAGAAGCTCTCACAACCCCCTGCTCAATACATTCACCGCTTTGTTTCACGAGAACACAGGTCACTGTTGCACAATTCCAAATTATTAACAATCCAGGTCCACAGTAGAGATCAGGAATCAGACACTGAGATCCAAAAACAGTTGCAGATGTAGTACTAATCCTAAACGCCAATGCTTTCTTTCCCAAATGCAATGATTCTACCACCACCATGACTTTGCTACACCAAAGCAAGTCCAAGAAATATTGACTCATGCACGGCAACTCAGCAGATTTTGTTTTTCTATCATGACGACGATATAACGAATAATATGTCTCATTGCAGAATATCTGCGCAAGCATACAATGCAACTATTTTTGTCTTTGGTAACTTGACATATTGTGATTACTTTGAAAAACTTGTTGGTGTAATTCCTCTTTAAAAGAACCAAATTCAGTTCAGTTCAACTGGATTCAATCAAATCCTGTTGAAGTGGCCACTTTCCAGTCCGCTCACACTTTACAAGAATCAAATTCCAACCTTTTTGACTATCACAAAAAATGAATTAGTAAAAATGAACCCCTCTGTCTTTGCATTCACATTTTACATGCTTTGAAAATGGAGTCATATCTCTTATTCTCCGTGTCACAAGGTAGATTTGGAGTATGTGCAGTACTCCATTTTAAAGCGTGCAGATATTTTTTATTAATTTAATCAAAGCCTTTTGTGGATATGTCAGATCACAGATTAATTAGACTGAAGTCACAGATAAATGCAGACATTTTTCAATTCTTTTTGGAAAATGTTAGATGCACATCAAAGGTCATGTGCACAGGGGCAAGTCTCATCAGGCATCAGGTCTCATTCTGAGCTCTCTTTCCGTCATGGTTCTGATTACTAACCCTAATAAATTGTGAATAAGCTGCACAATTCCTGCTCGAGGAGGCAAAGCAAGGCCCGAGTTCCCCATCCTGAGACGCCCCCTCTTAAGAAAACACGAATTAATTCCTAAAGTCCTCTGTAGGCAAAGGTTTCTGGAATGATAAATATTTTCATAGGAAGCACGGCTCTTCCTGAGTTTATCGGCGCTCGGCCGGCGTTAACCCCTCGGTTTTAGGGTGAGGCTGGAGGCCTTGAACTCCGTTTCTGCTTTGAATTGTCAACCGATCCTCTGCTTCCAGATGGAAGATAACCTCGCTCGTAATGAGCAAAATATTTAGCTAGCGCCCATAGAGGGATTCCCGAAGTCTCGTGAGTCTTGCGCAACTAAATGTGATCGGTAGCGAAGAGTCGTTGTCACAGTTAACACTTTGCCACATCATCAGACAGTCGAGACTGTGGCTTGGAGTCAGGGCCAAGGAATTTTTCACTGCCCAGGGTTAAAGGTATGAAAAGCCTATAATGCAAATATAGGAAAAGAAGCTTTCTGAACAAACATGAATTTTAGTAGTGCAACATTCTTAATAACACTAATAGCAACAAGGCAAGCATCGCTACTATTATTACTTGGAGAAAAAATTGCTCTGAATTTCTAGTCGGTCTTTTCCCAAAACAACTGTTGATTTGAGAATACAGGAATGCTTTAGCAGCACAGTTACGGTCAGAGGCCCATCGACAGCGAGCTGAACTTCACATAAACTCCTCGCTTTGATCAGACGACGCTCTAACAGTCTTTGATTACAACCAAACTTCCTTTTGTAAAGCAAAGAAACTGGTGTGGTCAAATGTTGAATGTTTTGGGTGATTTGCATTACTTTCAAAGGTTTAAACACTGATTGTTAATCATATTTGGCTTTCCAGACAATAAATATCAGAGAATTTTAAAATTGTGATCTGGAGGTCTTTTCTGTAGTGAGTATTATTATTTTATGAACTGTATATAGAAAAACAAGATCACAAGGTATATATAAAACAACAAGATCAAAAACAGTTTCTTTACCTGTGTACCTGAATACCTGTGTCACGCTACTGGGGTGTTGCTATGGAGTAGCTATGGTGATCTGGGTGGTTGCTAGGCGGTTGCTTACTGCTGTAAGTGAAAAGTCTCTGATATTTTCATCTTGGGTCCAACTTCATTGTAAGTCTGTGGGATTTTCCACATCATTTAATTTGTTCAGATCATTAACCAAAGATCAACACTAATAGTGATGTTTGACTTAACAAATGAGAGCATATAGTGTGGAGAGATTCTGTATGTTAATGTGAGTAGGAAGCAACACAGTTTTGTAGTTCCCTTTCAGTCTGACACACACACACACACACACACACACAGTAATCCAAACCCCTCCTTTTCCCTACAGTCTCATTCTTTTCACCAAACAGCAGCTGGTTCTTCAGCTATTGCCAACCTTTAGTCCTTATCTTATATCTTAAGACACACACACACACACACACACACACACACATTTGCAGCCAGTGTCACATGCCTCACTGTCATGGAGTCATAAAGCAAAGTGCTGAGTGTGTGTGATCCAATGCATTAAATCATTTGCAAATGAAAGGTGCTTTATCTTATTATTTTCCTGTTTTTATTTGGAACTTGATAGATGCAAACCAAAAAATAACATTCATGCAAGAAATGAAGGTTGATATGAAAATAGCGTCATTATTGCTGATTGTCTGATAGCACCCAAGCAAAATTGGGATATTTCTACCATCACGCAGTATACACCGTTATACCCTCCAGCTCTGATGTGAATAATGTTTATATTGGGATTTTTTACGACACTAATTGTGTTAAGAGCTCCGGTAGTTTATAGTCAAGAACAACAAAACTGAAGACCGCAGTCAATAACTCAACATCAGTCAACATGTGAATACTAAGAGGTTTCTTTGATAAAGCCATATATCATTCAGTGACTGTCCACAACAATGTAAGCCGTGGATGTTAGCATTTGCAGCTTACCGTGTCGCAAGGTGAAAAGTTCAAGACTGCTAACTGAATAAACTACTTGGTCTTCCTGGATTGTGCATACATTATGTAGACGGCTGTTTTGCAAGTCATGCGAAAGCTCAGGGTTTTAAGTCCAAGTCAAACAAGCAGCAAACTCAATTTCAAAGGAATATTCTTGGATAAATACAGCTTAAGCTCCTTTGAATAGCATACACTTAGGGTTAGTGATTTGAACAAAGCTTTAAACCAAAGTATAACATTTGTCATAATTCATCCTGCAGCATGTGCTACGTACTTGAGGTGTGCTGTTATTTTTCTAAGCATACAAGCTGATGATTTTCACCTGGTGGACAATAAAACTGGAGAAGAACTGAATACCATGGAGACTTGAGCTAGTAAAAAAACACCAAATCTCCACTTCAACCACTTTTAATTAAGTAAACAACACCCTTGCAGCGTGTTTAGAGTTTTGCACATGCAAACACCACTTACAATTTCTGTAGAAATGTAAATCTAGCTTCAAAACTAAAAGTGAAGTATGTTTGCAAGCCTGAAATATGATTATTCCATTGAGAAAAAGAAGTACACTTTAGCATATGTTTAAAAAGATTACTTGTAGAAATAATATACTTTAAAAGAATATGCTATAATATATGCTAACTTAAATGTTTGGATACTTCAGTGCATGTTATTTACAATAAAAATGAAAATGTATTAAATGCAATTATATTATGCATTATGCATAATTATATTAAATGCAATTAGTTGAGTGCTTATTTGACCCATAAAAAAGGACTAAAGTACATATAAATATGTAATTTCATAATAACTTCTATTGTCTTTGAGATATGGCTAAAGTGTACTATCAAATGTATAAGCATTTAGAGTATGGTAACCTAAACTATACTTAAACGTAATTTCTACTGAAACTTGTATGTCATGTATTTAAATATATTTATAATTTCATATCTGTAATGATGAAATTGCAATTTAGTACATTTCACTTTAAATGTTATATCAAATAACACACTACAGTTAATATTATAATCAGTTTCTTTAGTAATCATGTGCTTCGGTATATTAGTCAGCACGTCAAAATAAGTGTGCCTCTGCAACAAAAGATTAAAACATAATCATTTCAAATTTAAAGTAAAACTTCAAATTTAACATTATTACAAAGTGCGTTTTTTAAAAGCGTGCTTAAGTGTGTTATGAAACAGTTGTGAAAGTGTACCGTGGCTTTTAATTTCATCTGCAAGTACAGTTTTTAAAAAATATACTTTCAGCATCTGAGGTACACTAGAAGTGCACATTTAATACAATTAAACACTTCTTTTTCACAAGGCTAGTCAGTGAAATGTTATCCCAGAATAGTTTCTCTTTCGTTGTGCATGTGATTTGCATGCACTGAAAACACGCAGCTTTCTGTCTCTCTCTCTGATGCACTCGAGCCATTTTAATGCTGTCTGAGCCTCCCGACTACAACAGGCCAGATGTGTTACCTGACCGATCCCCTCATAAGACGGATCCTGGGAGGTCCACCAGCTGTCCCCATCCATGACCCACGTCTCAGGGCAGCGCTCCAGGGGTGAAGGGTCCAGCAGACCTGGAGGCTGGCGGCAGTATAGGGACGAGGGGGATGGGTCGGATGAGAAATTGGGAACCGATGGGGCGAATGTCTGAACGGAGGGGGTCGATTACACATAAGTCGGGGGGTTTTGGGTGGGAGAGGGGATCCTTCCATACAAGCTGGCATGAAAGGTGGCTTTCTCTTCTTGGAGGCTGTCATGTGGAAAGCAGAGCCCACCATGGCAGGCGGTTAGTGTTACACACAAACACGGTGGCCAGGAACGTGTGGCTGAGCCTGGGCTGGGCTTTTTAATAATAGAAGCCAATAAATTAAAAGTCTATCTGCAGGATGGAAAACTGATAGCTTTCCGAGGCCTTTCCGCACGGCATTTTGTGTGTGCTCATTTGTTTTGCGCTTTTCTTTCCTGTATTTTCGGGACGACGAGCACTGAACAACTAAAAGGAAATTGGAAAGAATAGAATGTTTTAGAAATCATTCATTTTTTTCATACTGAATTATGTGACGGTTTATATTGTGCAATAGTAAAAATGTGTAAATATGGACTTACCATAATGTATCTTGTGTATGCTAGCTCCTTTTACACTTTACTTTCTTCTCTTTACTCTGGCTGACATGCAAAGAGGAACTTGGAAAGAATACAATGTTTTAGAAAGGATTCAATTTGAATACAGAATTGTTTATATATTTTATAGTTTATTTTACAGTATGCAACAGTAAAATTGTGTAAATATGGACTTTTGCATTGTATTTTGTGCATGTGAAACCTGTTTTACACTTTTCTTTGCTGTGTTTTCTGGACAAGTATTGTCATGATTCTGGCTGAAAAGCAAAGAGGAACTTGGAAAGAATAAAATGTTTTAGAAATGATTCAGTCTAAATACATACTTGTACCATAGTTTATATCGTGCAATGGTAAAAACTTAAATACAAACTTTCCGCACAGTATTTTGTACAAACTAACCTGTTTTACATTTTTCTTTGCTGTGTTTTCTGGACAGAAAGTATTGTCATTATGCTGGTTGGAAATTGGAAATTACACAAAAACTATGCAAGCAAACTCTTCGCCACGCAGCAGAAAAGTTTTGAAAGCAAAAACATTTTTGAGCAAAGAATAAAATGTTTTAGGAACAATTCAATTTGAACAGGAAAAGGCACAAAAATGTATTATACAATGGCAAAAATGTGTAAATATGGACTTTCTGCACAGTGTTTTGTGCATGCTAACCTGTTTTATACTTTTCTTTGATGTATTTTCTGGATATAAAGTGACTGGTACGATGGTTTATATTGTGCAACTTTAGATATTTTGCTATAGATATACATTTAGGTTAATATGGCGTAAAGTGAAATAACAGCTGCTTTATAAAATCAGTTTGACCGTTTTGAGTCACATTTTGCGTTACATAAGTGGAAGCTGTTTTTGCACTGACGTCAGACTTCGTTTGTTTTTAATAATCTTATCTTTTGGTTGGCTTCCATCAAGTTCCAAATAAAAAAGAGAAAGTAATCAAAGCGCCTTTATTTGAAAACGCTTTAATCCACCAGATTTTCTAAAAATAGGGGATTACTACATAGTTATGCAACACACAAACCGTTTCTAATTGAATTCCCAGCATCTATCGTGATTTATACGGTTAGCATTATCGTTCACCTCTATATCACACATTACATCATTGTGCATATATGTCTTCATCGAGTCCGTGCAACACTTGTCAGGGTTCCCATGCTCTGCTGCGCTCCAGCATTGATGAAATCCCCGGACAGTGATGTAAGCACCGCCGCATCTCAAGAGACCATTACTAGGCTGTTACAGCCCCCCCATCGCTCCATTAGCGAGCTAAAGAGCAGACGCGTGTGGCCGGCCGGCTTTATTTACGAGAGTCCGAGTTCAAAGGCTGCAGACAAGCTTGAGCCCCAAAGGCAAGCGACCGCAGACGAGCTCTTCACTTTGTGTGTGCGTTTCAAATTTAAAAAACGGCTTAGTCCATCAATTGAAAAACTCCCACAGCATGCACCGCAAGAGCCCTGAGGTTCAACACTGTGTAGTAAACGAGCTAGAGTAAGTCTGATGTTTGGATAAGACTATTTACCGAATGTCAAATGCATCACTGAACTATAACGAAGTGAAGTGCGAGGAGAAGAGTCTCACCGACAATCACTTTTCACGAGAGTTTACACTACGAATCTACTGATTTCAATGGAAAAGCTGCATATTAAGCATATACAGGAAAAATGTGCAGAAAGGTTTTGCAAAGAAAAATGAACACAAAAGAAAAAAGACTAATGGGTTTTTTTTGCGTGCAAACCGTTTGGTATTCACTAAAAATAACTTCGTTAGCTAGCCAGAATAAGTTTAATGTTTGGATAAGACTATTTACTAAATGGTAAATGCATCACTGAACTATATAATGAGGTGAAGTGTAAGATGAAGAGTGGTAACGACAATCACTTTTCGCTAGTTTACTATAGAAAGCCATTTATACCTTGGAATTAAAAAAATTTAAATAAAGGTATTATGACTTTTTATCTCCCAATTTGGACTTTGTTTCTCAAAATTCTGAAAAAATGACAAGAACACATAATTTTGACCTTTTTTCGCAGTTATAAGTTCCTGACCTATAAATTCTGGATTTTTTGTTTTTTTTCGCATCTCATGGTTCTGTTTTTTTTTTTTTTTTTCCACACCATGGAATAAAAAAAGGTAATTGCAACTTTTTATCTCAACACTTTTTCCCTCAGATTTCTGACTTTATATCTTGCAATCCTGAAAAAAGAATTGAGATAAATAGTCAAAGTTACTTACTTTTTTATCCTGTGGCATAAATGGACTTCCATAGTTTTTTGCTACAAGTCCATTGATTTCAACAGAAATTTTGCATATCAAGCATAGATAGTTTAGAAAACTCACCAAACTAAACAGAACTATAACTATGTGAAAATTAAGTGAGTCTCAACAACAATCACTTCCGACAAGTTAGAGTTTGCTAGGGAGTTTGCTCATTAAGTTTACGCTGCAAATCAATTGATTTCAATGGAAATCGCATCACAAGGATGTACAGGAAATGTTCAAAAGTTGCTTTTGAATGTAAGATGTGTTTCTATTGGTCTGTTTCCGCTGCATTTGCAGCACTTGTTGCATGTATCAGCAACTGTTGAGTTTGAGCAAAAAATTACTAAAGCAAACTCAAGAAGAACCGTTTTGCGAGGAAAAACATTTTTGAACACAAAAGAAAAATTCATAGCACTTTCTCAGATTTGGTTTCGCTTGCTAAATGTTTTTGTATGCAATAAAAGATGCAAAATAAATTCAGAAAATGCATGGGGAGTTGTTATTTTGTGGCTTTGTATAGTGGCTCAGGTTAGTTTTTTTAGACTGACCCTCAAAACACATGTATACAAGTTAATTCAAATAATTCTGCATATTAAACTGGGACACATGAAAGCATTGCAAAAATGACATACTTTGGCTTCAATCTTTCAAAAAACAACGTGCAAGATGGTCCTATTTTAAATAAGTCCTATCTGTTGTAGTTTCCGTTCACCACTATAGAATTGTAGCCAGCTATGACGAATCTTGGATATGTGAAAAGGCTCCATATTTAACTAGTGCTCCTTTGTTGAGCTGGACTACCTGGCCCATTGATCCCTCAGCAAAAGCCCATGTGAGTTGAGAGGAAATGAAAGGGCAGATGGCTGCTCGCAGTCTGTCTGGAGTCACGCTGGAAATACGAGGGCTGCAGAAGTGCTGCATTGTTGTAGTGAGGTCACCGTGTCTCGCGGTTTCCCTTCAGGCAGAGCAGCGGTCACCCGCGAACCCGCGCCCAGCGCCATATGGGACGTAGCCCTTAGCTACTGGCCAGAGAGCAGTTTGGCGGCTTTGATTGAACGGTTTAGATCACGGTTTGGGTTGGAGAGCTCGCTGTAGATCAGACAGCCATATGGCAAAGCTACGGCTCATGATTCGTTTCAAAGACAGACAACCTGCTCTCTTAACCCGGTCATAATGACCCTGTCAGGACATGCAGAGTACAGCGCAACAGTAAAAATCACATTCGTTTTCTCAGAAGAGGAACTGATTTTTATTGATAAGTAATAAAGAATTAAAGACAGATCTACTGTGAGCCTGTTCATTGTTGGCATATGATTTTGATGAACCAATCAACCTGCATGATTTCAACTTTTTAAAAAAATAAATAAATAATCATCATTTTTAACAGCAGAGATACTGAGAAACTACATTACCCATGATTCTGCAGAGAAATCTCCCCCAATTGGAGAATTGTGACAAGCAAATTGCGCAAAACAACAACAAAAAATAAAAAATGAAAACAGTGTATTAGACATATGTAATACATACCGCACAATAGACAACCCTGTTTTTTTTTGGAGTGACAAAAGTTGTTTAGCATCATGTTGACACCAGTTTTATTTTAATATTACTTATATATTATTATAGTATTTATTATTAATATTTTGACTTCTTTTTAAGTTTCTAGTTTTCATTTCAAGTCATTTTATTCATTTTTTTAAAAAATATTTCTATTTATTTTCTATTTATTGTAGTATTCAGTATATTTAGTACTTCAACTTTAACTTATTTTATTTCAGTTAGTTACTAAGGCAAATTTTTTTTTATCTAATATTTATATTTCATTATATTTTAATAAAATAAAATTATTTTTAATAAAATATATATTAAAAATTAATTAACTGCTTGCATCGCAATGTTGGAAATATTTCTGTTTTAAAGCGTGAAGGCGAGCCAGTGGATTTCATGATGCCTCAGAGACAACGAGAGACTTAAACATATGCTTATAACGGTATATAGCAAACTCTTTTCATTTATTCCCTTAATATTTCTCTTGTGGCCCGTACATAGTTAAAAAAAAAGACAAGAAACGTATGCTATTTCGTGTTAAACAGGTTGTGCTTAAAATCGGTGCTTAAAATACGCTAAAGCTTTTTATGCATTGATTTTAATTGATGACTGCTGAGTTAATATTTAAATAATTCATAATTCATTGTATATACACCTGTTTTAAAAGAAAATTTTTATAAAAAACATTTTAATTGAAGAGTAAATAGCCTAATCCTCGCAGCGTGTCAGTTATGCGGTAATATTGTGGGGCAAATTAATTGTAATTTTAATTTAATAATAAAAGTAACTTCATAATAATAATAATAATAATAATAGGCCTAATAAAAATAAGAATGTAACAGGCCTACATTAATTGGAAATACCAAATCCTCTTAACATTGACAATAATTGTTGTTTTTGACAATATCTCTGGCTGTTGTCGATACAAGATCAGTTTGTAATGCGTACCGAACCAAAAACCTTGTACCGAACGGTTCAATACGAGTACGTGCATCATTACACCTCAATATAATATATAATAAAAGTTTTTGATTGCATAATATATATGTACAGTGTATATTAATATATATATAAATACACACACATACAGTATATATTTTGAAAATATTTACACGTATTTACATGTCTATATTTATATTCATATAATTTATATTATAAATAAATATATTTAATATATAAACATAACATATTTTCCTGAAATATATACATGCATGTGTATGTGTATTTATTAGTGCTGTCAAACAATTAATCGCGATTAGTCGCATCCAAAATAAAAGTTTTTGTTTACATATTATATGTGTGTACTGTGTATATTTATTATGTATATATAAATACAAACACATGCATGTATATATTTAAGAAAAATATGTTATTTATATATTAAATATATTTTTATATAATATAAATTATATGAATATAAATATAAACATGTAAATACATGTAAATATTTTCTAAATATATACTGTATGTGTGTGTCTTTATATATACAAAATAAATATATACAGAAGATACACATATATTGTGTAAACAAAAACTTTTATTTTGGATGCGATTAATCACGATTAATCGTTTGACAGCACTAGTATTTATATAGGCATAATAAATATACACAGTACACACATATATTATGTAAACAAAAACTTTTATTTTGCATGCGATTAATCGCAATTAATCACTTGGCAGCACTAATATATATATATATATATATATATATATATATATATATATATATTAGTGGTGTCAAAATTAGCGCGATAACGTATGCGATTAACTTTTTCTGATTAACGCGTTAAAAATATTTAACGCAATTAACGCAGGGGCGGGGCTAGGGTTGGCCACCCCATTCGCAACTGCTGCCTCTGTCTCTTTTTTCTTGAAAAGGATTGCGTTTATTTAGACGCAGAACGTCTTTATGACCACATCAAACGGAAGACGTTTCAGATGCGCTCTAACTTCGCCTCCGCGCCAGGCGCGAGTCAAACAAGCGCGGAAAAGATACTGTGCTCGTAGCGCGCACTCTTCAAATACACGCACAAAGGTGCCGGCGCGCGCTGTAGCCTGTATCATTTCATATCGAACAGCGAAAGAAACTACGTGCATGCAATGTCCTAGTTATGCCGTCAGTTAAGGCATGAAGCTACCAAAAAAGGTGATTAAAGCTGCCTTAAAACTGCGTGCATGCATGCAATATGTAATATATGCGTCACATTTAAGAACATGTCTCTGATATGGTTTTAAAAACTGTCCTGAGGCACCCCAGCACTGTCTCCCTCATCTAACACACCCGATTTAACTCGTCCGCTCATTAGTAGAGACTTTAAGACCTGAAGTGGGTCAGAAAAGGTAAAGAGAGTTGCATGTCAGATCCGCGTCACGTTCAGCAGCAGCAGCTTTTAAAGCTATAGCAGGCAAATAAGCTAATAACCAGCTGCTGTGATGTCTATTAATCCAAGAACCAAAGAAAAAAAGAGGAAATCAATAACTTTTATAGCTTTCAGGGTTTCATCTATATTTAATTTAGATTTTAGTGTTTGGTAAGTATTCATTTTCTGTATATTTCTGCTGAAGCGCACAAGTAGCTAAATGTGTAATTTATTATAATAGGTTCATGTGATGATTGTTTTAAGTTCACTTAAATTAGAAGTTAAGTCTAATAGATGTAAAAATTTATAGATCTAAATTATACTGTAATGCTGACTGGCTACAGTCAATGGTTCAATATTCAGGGGAAAAAACTATTTTATATCAGTAGTATTGATATCAGTGATGCTGGCCTTCAGTCATAAAAAAGATGCCATTAAAGAAATATTAAAAATATACTGTCTTTATGTTGTTTGTACATTGTACATTTGAAGATTGAATGCGAAATTATTGCAATATAAAAGTATATTTAAAAACGTTAATGTTAGGTGGAATTAATCGCGATTAATTTTAGAAAAATGTGCGATTAATTAGTTAATTTTTTTTAATCGATTGACAGCACTAATATATATATATATATATATATATATATATATATATATATATATATAGTAACTTATTATATTTCAATTGCCAAAGCATATTTTATCATTTTCTCTTAGTTTAATAAAATAGCCTAATAAATAATTAAAACTTTAAAATAACTAAAACTAAAAAAAACATTTAGTAAATATTTATATTTTATTAAATTTCTATTAAAGAAAACAATTTTTAATAGTTTGGAGAATAACAACAAGTAAATCGTGCCAAAAACATATATACTTTTTAAAAATTTCAATGAAAAACCAACACCGCTGAAAAATTGAGCAGCCACTTTTGAGGGCTTCGTCATGTGACCAGTTGTTCCTCAACTGGTTTAGCTTCACGACCACGTTCATGCTGGGTAAAAAGAGATATAGATGTGACAGCGCACACTGATGTATGATGTTAGGCGTTGTGTGCAATACGATAGCCGTGAAAGACGCCGACGTTAGCAGAACAGCGCGAGGCCAGGTGAAGCACTCTGGACCGGCCGTGCCCCGTCCCAGGTTTGTTTTAGCTCAGTTTACCACTGTGAAAGGGGGCAGAGCATTCTTTCCCATGCCCTCTCGCTCCGGGACACGCTCGTACCAGGAAACACACTGCGCATCACAGGAACTCTGGGAGGAAGTCAGGACTCCGCTGGGCGGCCCGCGCTTGCTGTCTCCGCTCAGGTTTATTTTCTTGGGAAAGGTTTTTTGAGGAGTGGTGCGTCAGCAGGTGTGAGAAAACCATTGCTGCGTCTCTGACCTGGAGAGCTGCTCTTTCTGTTTTCTGAAAACAAGCAGACGTGTGAGAGCGTGTTTATATGAAATGAAAGGGATGGTGGACTCAAAAATGAAAAATCAGCTACTCACCCTCGTGTTATTTAAAATTTGGGTTGTTTTGTTTTTGAGATGCAAGATGGGATATTCAGCATAATGTTGACACCATTGTTATTTCAGTGTAATTGATATACTATTATAGTATTTCTTAATATTTTGAATTAGCTTTTATTTTTATATTTTCAGTTTTTATTTTTATTACATTTTTAGTTATTTGGTTAAGTGTTTATCGTTTTTATTTTTTTTTATATTTCTGTTTATATTTATTTCATTTTTATTTCAGTTTTAGTAAATCTAGTACCTAAACTTTTTTTATTTCAGTTAATTGCTAAGCCAACATTTCTAAATTTTCAAAATCTAAGGTTTTCATCTAATAATTACATTTATTTATTAATATTTTGAATTGACTTTTATTTTTACATTTTCATTTTTTTAGTTTTTATTTTTAAGTTTTTGTTGAGTGTTTTTATTTGTATTAGTTTTTTTGTAAATATTTCTATTTGGCTTAAAAAATATTTTTATAGCAGTTTTAGTAAATTTAGTACTTAAACAACAGTATTAAAAAAGAAAATTTTCAAAAAAAACTATTTATTATGACTGGCACACTATTTTCCAAGCATGATTAGCTCGCAAATCTTGTTCATGCTTCCGTATATGATCACTATATATGCAAGAACCAAGAAGTTTGCATATATAGTGAAATGTTAAAAAAATTTTAAGCTCAGCTAATAGATTTAAAAACATTAAATATGCACTTTTTCAGTGGTCTTAGACTTCATACTGACTCCGGTTGGTGGAAATTGTTTGGTTTACAACGTATTTGTGGAAATACAAGCCGATTAATTGTCTAATATTTGATTGATAATCCCAGGCAATAACCATGCCCACCATTTTTTATTGCATTTTAAATAAATATGCAAAATAAGCTTGTGAGCATCGCATTTGTAGTATGTATATATTGGCACAATACTGACTTTTTAGAAAGATTCCATCAATATCGGCCATTGAGAAACTCGTATCGATTCACACGTCATTCATGCATTTCTTAAAAGCTAAAACTTTTGAATTGGAAAAAGTTTCACCTTTAACACGTCAAGCGATGGAATTACTGCAGCTTTGCTGTCGTTATGACAGTCACATGATATGTTTCTTTAATCAGAAATACGCCGTACGGTAGTGTCGCAAGTGTTTACTGAGAAAACAGAGCGAGCTGCAGCGAGACATTGTCTCTGTTTGTTTTAAACATTCGCTGGGTGCCGCCCGACCGCAGCCGCCAAAACATCATTCACCTTGCTGCTGTCTGAACTGTCAGATTAATTAAAAAAGAGCTGAATCTGGCACGTCACGATCTGCGTTTGAGGTCACACACGTACAAGCCCACTCTTGCGTGATCGTATGAAAGCTCTGGTTTTGGCTCTTATTTCACCTTTTGCTGCCCTTCCTTTCCATCTTTGCTCCTGACAGCAGCTGCTCTCGTGATATTGCTCACATCGAGCGTCTCTCCGCTCCGGCCGACAGATGGAGCAGCCCTGAGGGAGAAACGGGGAGAAGTTTAGAGGAAGACAACAGCTTTGTGCTTCTTTTTGTCAGAAGCGACCTTACGGCAAGCGTGTCTTAATCTAAGAGGAGAGCCAGGATTTGGTAGCATGAGATGTTTATTCTGGTAACACAGTAACAGGGTTATTATCGTTAACTAAAACTAAAATTATAACTAAAAAAATATATATAAAAAACACAACAACACATTTAAATGTTTAAAAAAATATTTAAAAATTTTAAACTTATTTTATTTGAGTTGCCAAGACATAGTTTTTAATTTTAGCTTAACTTGAAGTAATTAAACAACATTTTTTCCAACAGCAACAATTTTAGTATCATTGATATAATATTATAGTTTTATTAATATATTGAGTCAGTATTTATTTTCATATTTTCTGTTTTCCTTTTAATTTTTGTTAAAGTTTTCGTAATTTTTTTTGTGTGTTTGTCATTTTTTTTGTGTTTGTCAAGTCTTTATGATTTGCTATTATTATTTTTTTTTTTTACTTCCACTTTAGTTTTAGTTATTTTAGCACATCGAGTTAAATTAAATTAAAATGATAAATGTTGGTTTGGCAACTAGCTGAAATAAAAGTTTTTTTTAAAAAATATTTTATTTCAGTTAACATTTATTTTATTTCAAATTATTCAAAGTGTTTTATGGTTTTAGTTTTATTTAACTATAATAACCCTGATTTAAAAAAATAAATAAAAATGACATGACAAAAACATACAAAAAAATTACTAAAACCTCAACTAAAATAAATTAAATATAAAATAAAAACCAAATATTCATAAAGAATTATAATAGTATATCAGTGATACTAAAATAACACTGTGCTGTAGTTTTCTCAAAAGTTTATGATACAAAAGCAAATATTATCATATTTCTCAGACAACAATGAAAAAACAAATACAGACGTTATTAGAAGACAAGCACGGTTGAGACGGGTCATATTGCGGTCAAAATCAGAGGTCTCAAAGCAAACTCAAAAATTTCTCATCAAATGATAATTAGTCGCATTCATTTTAGCTCAGCTCTTATTTTCTCCTGAGGTCTGAGACAAAGTTGAAGCAGAAATGAAACATAAATGAGAAAGAGCAATTAAAAAAAAAACAGGTCAAGGTTACAAGGTCATTCACGGTGTTTCACCCGCATCGTCTCTCATTTGTATTCATGCAAACTATACCCACATGTATGCACCGCACCTTGCCATTACCAGCCCAGAACAGAACAGGGACAGTTGCATTTCTTACATTTCATGCACAAGAACAGCCCGCGTTTTTCGCCCGTCCTGAACTGCTGGAACGCAGTTCTGCCTGCGGTTTGCAATGCCAAATTATGCCAGGTTGAAAAAGCAGGTTACACATTGTTCTGTTCCAGGAACACAGTCCTACCGAGCCGGTTTATACAAACAAGCGTTTCACTGTTGTCTGTATCTCAGAATTCTAATTATGTGTGTTTTTGGAAACCGCAGATGCCTCGTCATTAAGAAATACTGTCCGTTCACCTTTTTTTTCTGTGTAAGACATGATTAGACATGAATTGCACTTTGTGCATTTTCATGTTCTGGTTCCTTCTTCATATTTTACTTTGGAGATGCGTGCTGTTGGACTGAAGCCCGTTGATGTTTTTAGGTCACATATTTCTGACAAACGGGTCTGTCTTTTTCAGGAGAGCTGACAGCTGAACACGTCCAAGCGGAAGTACGACAACAGACAGCCACAGGTCTGCAACAACTTCACAGTTTAGATTTAATGAACTTCCTCTAGTGCATTCATGGTGATTCAGATGGAAAAGGTTTAACGTGTTTCTTTCATTCACAGGAGCCACTAGATCTACACATCAGGCGACGATTTTAGGCCATGTGAGTGATATTACAGCTAGTTCTACTCACACTGGGCTTCACTTAAACCCAGCAAAAATATTTTTCTTTTCCAATAAAAATATCATCCTTAAAACAAGATGCATGCACTTGAGGAGCAAAAAGCACAAGATTAATCTCGTTTTTGGAAAAAAAGTTCATGTTTCTTACCCCACTGGCAAACGCAAATTCTTCACAGAACATTCAATTCAAGGTGACAAATTGCATATGAATGGTTTTATAGTTGATTTTTGGAGAATTTTGGGGCTAAATTTTAATTCATCAGTGTAGACATACATAAAATCCTTGTTTTAAACCATACAATTATAGGGATGAGAATTACAAAATCCACTTAATGGTCCTTTAATGGTTCCAATTAGGGTAATTTTAGTACTTATGAGGACAAAATAACTAAGGAATTTGAGAATGACTCTCTTGTCTGATTCATAAAAAAGAATCAGGTCATGAGAATCATTCATTCTTGAATTGGATTCCACTTAATGATTCCATTAAGGAATCTTTTACTTTTGAACAGTTCATAACTCAGGTATTTGAGACTGATTGGCTTGTCAGATTCATTAAAAAGAACCAGCCCATAAGAGTCCTTTGCTTCTGAATTGTATTCCACTTAATGATTTAGATTTCTTAACAGTTCCACTAATGATTCTTTTAGTACTTTTAAAGAATTGATCTTTGTAAAGAATCATCGAATCATCCGAAGAATCAGCTCATAAGAATCATTCGTTCACAGATTCTATTAACAATTCCAGTTCTCATTTTGATTTAGTTTAACTTAATGTACTAAAATAACTAAAACTGAAATTAAAAATTAATAAAATATAAAGTATACAGACATTAAAAAACGAATTAAAATGATAAAAACAACTACACACACACACGCACATACTGTATATATAAGAAAGATACAAAGAAGAAGAAATCAGGTTGTGTTGTTTGTGTGTTATTGCACTAGGAAGAGGTTGTCTATTGTTAATACCTGGTTCTCTGACTACATCTAGAGCAGCTGTCTTCAGTCATGGCTGCTTACGGACAGACGCAGTACAGCCCCGCATTACAGCCGGCCGGTCCATACACACCGTACACACATCACACACAGGGCTACAGCATGACGTCCTACAGTGAGTGACATTTCACACCCGCCCTAAATAGTGCACACCACAGTTGACCTGACAGCTGATCGTGTCTCTTTCTCTCACCCGATCAGATATTAAAACAGAAGATGGCTTGAGTCACTCACCAGGACAGAGCAGTTTGCTGGGATATACGTCCAACTTCAGCGGCACTCCACCCGCTCAGACGCTCTACAGTTACTCCACACACGGTCAGTGCCACAGCCGTCTCTCAAAGAGCCACGCTATCATTTCATGTGATGAAACAGCTTGGTAAACAGTTTTATCTACATGGTATTTTAGAGCTTGGAATGAGCAATAAACCAAGCAATGAAGTCAAGTCAAGTCACCATTATTTATATAGCGCCTTTTACAATGCAGATTGTGTCAAAGCAGCTTTAAACAGAAATGTTGTGTCGAAATGGTGTGCTGTTCTCCTCTGGCCAGACCAAACAAGCAGTTTAATTCTAGGCTGCAGCGGAATTGCAATATCAGACTTTGTATGCAGAGAAAATAAGGAAAAGTGGTGTGCAACTGACCATTATTCACACTTTTCTTTTTTTCTTTTTTTTTAAAGTGTCTTCTGGTCACCAAGGCTGCATTTATTTGTTCAGTATAATACAGTAAAAAAATACAGTAAAAACCATAATATTGTGAAATGTCATTACAATTTAATATAGCTGTTTTCTACTTGAATATATTTTAAAATGTATTTTATTCCTCTGATCAAAGCTGAATTTTCAGCATCATTACTCCAGTCTTCAGAGTCACATGATCCTTCAGAAATCATTCTAATATGCTGATCTGATGCTCATGAAACATTATTATTATTATTATCAATGTCAGAAACAGTTGTGCTGCTTCATATTTTTTGCGGAAACAGTGATACATTTTTATTTTCAGGATATAGAATTGAAAGTTCAAAAGAACAGCATTAATTTGAAATAGAAAACTTTCTTTAATGACACTTTCAAACAATTTAATGCATCCTTGCTGCATAAAAGTATTCATTTTAATTAAATGATACAGTCAGCTGGTCAGTATCACAGAAAAAGCCCAGACTATGGTATGATACTAGTACAGCCATGTAGGAAATTGCTTGCCTAACAGTTTAGCATCATTATACAAACAAATTTAACCACGGATTGACCAATCAGGAATTAGGTATCCCAAAAGTCATGTAATACGTATAATCAACTGGAATTTTTACAAATATAACTACACTTATAAACAAATACACATTATTTTTAACAAATCCCCACAAATACACACACTGATTTTTCAGGTGCCGTCTACAGTCGATCCCCCCCAACACACACACACACACACACACACACACACACACACACACCTGTTCCCCATTATCCGCGGTCTAGCTCCTGGCGTCAGGCGTCTCTCTCTGCTCTCTCAGGAGGTCAGAACCTTTCTCCGCAACACGCTGGCCACTGGAGGAGCGTGTTAGTGTGGGAGTGAGTCTCAGACAGGATCTGAGCGTCGGATCGCAGTCAGTCGCCCCTCTTCTGCCCGCAGTCCTGATTTTGGCACCGCAGTGTGAAATTGACCGCTCTCGTTCAAGGTCAGAGGTGAAGTGGCACCAGGCACGTTTTCAGGTTTAAAGGGACAGAATTATTTACTAGTCATCATCATTTACTCACCCACATGCCGTTCCAAAGCCTGATGATGTTTCTTCCATGGAACACAAAAGAAGATGCTTTGAAGAAAATTGAAGGGGGTTTTTCCATGAAGTGAAAGCAAATAGTGAACACGGGCTGTGAGGGGACAAAACAACACACATTAAGGACGAAAAAGCAAAATCTTAAAATAAAATCTTTTAAATCCATATGATAGCTTTGTGTGAGGTACGGTTATTGTTAATGAAAATGATTAAAAACCTTTTTTTTTTAATTGAAATAAGCTGAAATAAAATATAAATATTAGATGAAAAACATACACTAAACAAAATTTAGAAATGTTCGAAACTGAAATAAGTTTAAGCACTAAAATGACTAAAAAGTAATAAATAAAATTAAAACTGAATCATAATATTTAAAAATAATAATAATGACAAAAGTGCATACAAAATGATTAAAAATGAAACTAAAATGAACATTAATAAACTATAATAGTATATAAATAATACTAAAATTACACTTGTGTGAGGATCAGGCTGAATTCATTCATTATTCACTAAAATCTTCCTCTGCATGAAAAAATGTTTGTTTCATTAATTTCAAAAACTGACATGCCAAATCTGTTAATGATTTTTAGTGAATATTGATTTGAATATCAGTCTATTCCTCACACAAAACACACTCAGAACTGTTTCTTGAGCAGGAAATCAGCATATTAGAATGATTTCTGAAGGATCATGTGACACTGAAGACTGGAGTTATGATGCTGAAAATTCAGCTTTGCATCACAGAAATAAATTACATTTTAAAATATATTACAATAAAAATCATTTATTTTAAATTGTAAAAATATTTCACAATATTACTGTTTTTGCTGTATTTTTAATCAAACAAAAGCAGCTTTGGTGAGCAGAAGAGACTTCTTTCAAAAACATTAACAAAGTCTCACTGATCCCAAACTTTTGTAAAGTAGCATATGTGAACAGTTCAGACATTCAGAGTCATAAAGCACAAGACATCTACTTCCTGTCTGTCTAATTAGCATAATCAATGAGTTATTAGTGTTATGGCAGATAATATAATCTATAATGTATTAGAGTGATTTACGGTAATTCATAAGCGTCCCGAGACATCGTTTACTGTAAAATTGTCTGCTCGTGAAATGGATGGATTTCTAATGGGTCTGGGAAAACGCGCTTACTACGTCTCGCGCTACATCTCGCCGGTCTTGTTTGATTTATAGGCGAATTCCAACAGGAGACTTGCTGTAGCATGAAATAAATAACCCTTCTCCGGGTGCCAAAGGTCCTCGCGTTTCACCGCTGTGGAGAAAATCAGAAACACGGCCCCGGCGTTCGCCCGCTTCCCTCTCTCCCCCTTTGAAGACTTTCTGCTTGCTTCCTTGGAGATTTGGTGCTGTTTTGACACAGTCATTTATCTAGGGCAGGTTTCAGAAAGCCAACGAGTGGGAATATGAAGGGAACGAGACAGAAAAAAGGAAACTAGACGGGCCTGGAGAAAGACATTCAGACTCTGAAAGTCCGATAACGGAGACGGATTTGCTCTGGGCTCCACTCTGCCCTTTCTCACCTGAACTGTTTTTGTAGTCATAAATCAAGCAGACTTTCTCTGAGCGCTTTAAACGTGTCTATATTTCACCAGCCGTTCCTCGGCCGCTGCCTGTCGTGTTTCCTGCGTCGTGTTTGTGTTGGATCGTGCGCTTTGGAGTGTCTTTGCCGCAGTCAGCTCGATGTACGCTCTTAAACTAGCTTTGTGCTTCTTTTCCAGGCGGCAGCATTTCTTCTGGAATTTTCCAGGGTGCAAACAGCATCACAGGCTCAACGCCGTTCAGTCCTGCACAGCAGGTGGGTCAAATTAGGAAAATGCATCACGCAGCACCTTTGCTGATGGACTACAACCACCCTTGGAGACTGATATACTGTTGTATCCAGGGTTGCCAGGTTTTCACAACAAAACCCGGCCAATTGCTACTAGCCCAAAACTAGCCCAATTGCGTTTCGAGGGGGTCCCCTGGTAAAAATCATGTTCCGGGGCGTAAATATCATGTTTTTTGGAGGGGTTCCCCTGGTAAAATTTGCATTCCAGGGGATTAAATATCACGTTATTGGGGTCGTTCCAACCCGCGGCAACAGTGTTAAAGTAGCCCAATTGCACGGGAAAAACGTGGACTTGGCAACACTGGTTGTACCTTTGCAAAAAAAAATGGCATGACTAAAATTATAAAACCATGGCATTTTTTTATTACTTTTTCTTTCTTTTTTTTAATATATTTAGTATCATTTGACTACCATGGCATATTAGCCAACCATCAATGAAAGCTGCAATAGGGTTTAGACAAAACGAGACATAGAAAGTATATGTAGTCTGAGATGATTCATGTCATTGTCTCCAACAGGACTTCTCAACATATTCTAGCTACAGCCAAAGTCAATATTCGCCATACTACAACACACACTACAACAGCCCATACATCACAACCAGCAACATCACGCCCACAGCCATCACCACGGCGATACCCTATCAGCACACAGATCATCCCGCTGTATCGACCAATCACAGCCCAGAATCACACACAGGTGAGCTCTATGGTGAAAATGATAAGGCTGATTAACATTCTTAGTGTTGTTGTTATATTAGATATAGGGAATTCTTATTAAAAATAGTAAGACAAATATTCTGAAAATATGTTTAAAATATTATGAAAAATTAGTTTGAAAAAGTATATGAAAGTTTGAAAAAGTTCAAAAGAGGTATGTGAAATATTTATATAAAAATACTGCCAATTACTGCCAACAATAATTGTTCAGACTTTTAAAAAAAAAAAGAATAATTTTTCAAGTTGAAATATCCAAATGTTTGACTATGTTTTTTCTGTAAATGTAATCTGAGTTAAAAAAAAAAAAAAAAAACATATATAGGGAATATTTATGAAAATACTATGAAAAAAGTAATATGAAATAAAATTTAAAATCTTTTTCAAATTGCTTTAATATTCAAATATCTGTCTCTATAGCTGTCTCTATATGTAATTTGAGTATAAAGCAAAGCTCAATATATAGGGAATACTTATGAAGATACTACGAGAAATAGTATGAAAACGTTATAGAGAATATATATATATATATATATATATATATATATATATATATAAACAAACAGTGCCAACTTGCTAAAATAGACTTTAAAAACATTTTCAAGTTGCTTTAATAAGTACATCACACATAATAAGTCATATACTGTACAAATATTTAAAATATAGCATAATTTGATTCATATCTTGTAGTATATTTGTAACATTGAAACTTTTTGTTTTATATTACTATAAATTACGTATATATATATAGACATATTTTATCTATCTCCCTATATTCAGCTAGATATTAAATAGGTTTTTAATACAGTAGTGCTAACTTGAAACTTTCAGGACTGTTTGCTTCGGTATTGAGATATTTGGTTGTATGTCTGTATGTTTATGACATGTCATCACGTGTGTGTGTGTGTGTGTGTGTGTGTGTGTGTGTGTGTAACAGCAGAGTACCACGCTCCCACGAGTCCTCCGACTCCAGGAAAGGAGCAGGAAGGCGCTCCAGCGAGACGCAGCTCAGATGGGAAGCTGAGAGGCAGGAAGAGGGCCAATGACCCCGTCCCCCCTCTGGACTCTGACATTGAGGTACAGACGCTGGCCTTCACGGTGTCCCTTACACAACGCCTTTCATTAACATTCCTGTGCTCCGGACCACAGGGAGTACTCTCACATCCAACCTAGAGTTGTGCAATGATGTCTGGCAACAACCTCATTCAACACTCACAGGAATAGACAATGAGTTTAAACAGATAGTTCACCCAAAATGAACATTCTGTCATCATTTACTCACCCTTATGTTGCTCCAAACCTGCATGAGTTTCATTCTTTCAAATGGATTTTTATCAGAATGTCCAAGTTAATCTTCCTCATACAATAAACAAACGAGCACAATAAAAGTTTCAAAACTCTGCTAACTCATCATAAGTTATACAGGTTTGAACAAAAGGAGACTGAAGTAAAATGATTCATTTATGTATTCTTTGCTCCATTGATTCTATTGCATTTATTTCTCAGTGTTGTATATTAAAATATATGTGTATTTGATTACCAGACAAAGAAAACTGTCAAATGTTTATGAACAATGGATACAGAGCGTTTGCCTGTCTGCCCATGAGCTGTGAAATGAGGCTGAACCGACTAAGAATATCAGCAATTATTATCATAAACACAGCACTGAGATAATATGCAGTGTTTTGGAGTAAATACCTTTCTTGGCAAGTAAGCAGATTATATTTGTGCTCATGCTCATCACGTGTGTGTGTGTGTGTGTGTGTGTAGAGAGTGTTTATTTGGGACCTGGATGAGACCATCATCATTTTCCACTCGCTCCTGACGGGGACATTTTCCACACGCTTTGGCAAGGTACAAACCAGTTCTCCCACTCGCAGAACTCTGCTTCACACTGCTTTAGTTTTGAAAGACAAAAAAACCCATTATATATATATATATATATATATATATATAGCTTTTTAATGTTTTTAAAGTCTCTTATGCTTACCAAGGTTGCATTTATTTGATCACAAATACAGTAAAATCAGTAAAATATTATTATAATATAAAGAAGCTAGTTTCTATCTGAATATATTGTAAAATGTAATTGATTGCTGTGATGTGCAGCTGAATTTTCAGCATCATTACTCCAGTCTTCAGTGTCACGTGATTCTTCAGAAATCATTCTAATATGCTGATTTGCCGCTCAATAAATATTTCTGATTATTATTAGTGCTGAAAACAGTTGTGCTGCTTCACATTTTTGTGAAAACTTCGATGCATTTTATTTTTCAGGATTTTTGACAACTATCATGTACGTAGCAGAATAAATTTCAGCAAAACTTGAAATGCATGCAAATCAAATTTGTTTGATTTTAATCCATTTAAAGTCCTAAAAGTTAGCAGAAACAAAAGTCCCTCGTGATCTCTTTTTCATAATAAATAAATATGTTCCACAGCTGTTTGAGAGTAACGTCGTCAGCAGACAGTAAATGCGGAAGAACTAAACGAACAGTGAAAGATATAACGACGCTCCTTCAGCTCCAGACTTGTTATTTGGCCTCTCTGGCTTGATTGACGGCTCATGAACTTCTACGCAATCTCCAGGCAGCTGATGAGGAAACAATGGTCATGTTTCTTTTTCTTGGCCCGCAATCTATTTTGAATTCCCACGATCCCTTGCGGATTTGACGTGACACATAAGAGACTCTGAGAAACGCCTGGCCGTCTCGAGCACGCAGATCTTTGGACTTTTCTTTTTGAGGACTGCAGAAATGTTGCCGTGACTAATGTGTCTAATTTCAGATCCAGGAAAAAGACTCCAGAGTAGCTTATTACTGTGGCAGGAATCCACTGGAGATAGCAAATCAAAGAAAACATCCATATGAAAGTGAAATTGGGCTGGAGTTAAATAGGAACAAGTTTGATGTGTGTCACGACAAAGCCGCTTACGGTCAGACAAAGAGCTGCAATTGCGTTGGCTCAGATTTCGCATCTTTAAGTAACAGGATATTTAACGCACTTTTTTTATACGTACTTTATGTCAAAGCCATAAGCTCATCACTGTAAACAGCCTGTTTGGGCTGATTGGCCAAAAGCAAGACTCGACCTACTGAATACAGAACCTCTCAGGGTGTTGAAAGACACCCGTTTGCTATGTGTTTTTTAAGCTGAGGTGAATGTCAGAGGTTATTGGAGGCTCTTTCCCATTAGGATGTGATTTATCCTTGCTCAGTATGTGTACATTATAACAGAACATCTTATAATAAATATAATAAATAAAAAGTATAATAAATAAATATATTAGAAATAAAAATAGCACTTTAATGTTATTATTTATTGTTTAAAACATAAAATAATACATATTTTATATATATATATATAACAAAAAATAATGAATAAAATTATAGGTGGATGGATGTAGATGTAGATAGATATAGATATATGAATAATAAAGCATTTTTATAAAATAGAATCTAAATTTTTAATATCTTCCCATTGTTTTGATGGTACATTTATGCATGAGCTCAAGTTTAAATAGAATATTTTTTATTCATTTTTTTAAAGCTCAAGTACATTTAGAAATATTTTCAATTTGAAAATGTCTTTCAATAATTGTAATTTCATCATATATTTGCAAATG
>JAFVLL020024301.1:0-34289 GCA_021397915.2 Tor tambroides | reverse complement strand
TGGTTTTCAAACCTGTCCTGCAAGCACCCCTGCCCTGCACATTTTGTATGTCTGCCTTGTCAGACACACCCAATTCAGATCTGGTAGTCTCTACTAATGAGCTGATGAGTTGAATCAGGTGTGTCTGATAAGGGAGACATACAAAATGTGCAGGGCAGGGGTGCTTGTAGGACAGGTTTGAAATCCACTTCGTTATGGTATAGCATTCCCATAGTGATGATGCCATTGCAGCATTGAAGTGAACCTATGGAAGGGAATGTCTCTGTTACATATGTAACCTTGGTTCCCTGAATAGGGAACGAGATGCTGCGATGCTGGCCGTTCCGTACCTTCAATAGCGCTTCCTTCGTCATGTGGAATATCTGAAGAAATAGCGCGCAGCACGCATATATGAGCATACGTCACGTATGCTTGGGGCGGTGCTAAGCACTATTGGCCAATGACTTGGCATGATGGTATTAGGGCTTCAGACATTTGTCACACCGGAGGTGTTCCCATAGCGATGACGCCATCACTGCATCTCGTTCCCTATTCAGGGAACCAAGGTTACATACGTAACCGAGACTTTTTAAAGCAGGTGGGTGGAGCCATTCTCAAAGACCCCTTAAGCCTTTGTCACTGGAAGATAATTAATATTTATGAGTAGGCATTTGCTATTGGAAGGATATTAAAAACCTTACTTCATTAATATTCACAACCTAAAACTTGTACACAAGTATTTAAACAACCTCCCAGATCATCAGAACTATGCTACTTATTTCATTCCTCTTCAAGGAAAAAAACATCTGACAACACAGTTGTTCACACACACAGTTGTAACTTTATTCACATTACTGATTACCTTAATTGTATCTTTACCTTTGCTTTTTTACTGATCAGAAAGAAATGTGCTTTTATTAATTAATTTAGTTCTGAATATGTAAAATAAAATTAGGTTTTGTCTTTTTTTTCAGCTGGCTGAGATAGTCTAAGACTACAATTTGTAATATAAAAGTAAAGAAGAGTAACAAAACCCATAATTCTTTTCTTTCATATAATGTGCTGTCATGAGCTTGTCTCAGTAAAGCGAAACTGATCTGCTTTTTGCTGTTCTGCAATAGACCAAAAGTGAGAGGCCCAGCCTTCAGTTATCAAGCTCTTAGATATTTGTAAAATCCAGATGTATGTGATCGTAATGGCTTTTAAACATCAAAGAAGTTAGCAAGTTATCTTTTGGCACTTTAGAGGAACTTGTTGCACCTGCTGTTTTAACGGAAGAGCTTTGGGGAAAATGTAACCATACTGTACTTCTGGGAAAATGCATAAAACAAATTTAAAATTCCTAAGGAACTGTGGGTCATTATGTATCAGAAGAATAATTATTTATCAGAAGATATTGTGTGTGTATGTGTGTGTGTGTGTGTGTGTCCCTTTAGTGACCATGTCAGACAGAAGACCCAGGGGTGAAGACACTGTGGACAGCAGACAAGTGAATGCCAAACAGTATGTGTGATTTTGATGAAAATGTATTATTAATTCACCCAAAAATGAAAATTTTTGCATCATACACTTACTGACTTTATCACAGAGGAAACATTGCCCATACACTAAACAGCTGAGGATCACTCATTACCAGATTTTTAAAGTTTTTCCAATCACAACAAACTCACACAGAAACTTGCCTTAGGCTGGCCGCACACTAGAAGATTTTCAAATCTTAAACGATTTTAAAACCATGGGAGACCACAGACATGAAGACAGTTCAACCGATTTTTAGCCTTATGCACTTATCTCTGAATGCACACACTAGACGATTCGTCCAGAACGTGAGACCACACTTTTCGATTGTAGGAACGATTTCACAGTGATACGTGATCTCACGGACACTAGCGAGATCAAACATGACTAGAGAAGAAAAACTAATAGAAGACAATCAACAGCTGGCTCTCCTGGTGCACGTTTCACAGTGAAAAACAAAGTATACAAAAGAATATGGGTGATGTTCTCTGCTTTCACGGCATGTTTTTGGCTGTCAAATTTCGATTTGAGTTTGGGGACACTCCGTCTCGATCGGGAGCAGATAAATAATCGTAATGACACCACACAATAGAGGATTTTTTGAACAAAAAAATCGTTTGCGACAAGCCTCTAATCGGGCCATCGGGCCACCCACCCGGGGATGCAAATCGGGCTTAAAATCGGACTTAAAATCATCTAGTGTGCAGCCAGCCTTAACTAACTACCTCCTAAATTACCACTTCCTGAAGAGACTGTAAATCATTTCCACATTAATTATGAATGTATCATAAAAATCTCTTTGTTTGCACAGGGGTTGGTATCTCACAGATGCTGGAGTCATTTAGACGGATGCCAAACCACAATCAGATGTTTTTCAGTACAACATGGACTACCCTAGTCTGGGATGACTACCAATGACTTGTACATTCACTATATAGACAAAAGTATTGGGACACCCCCTTCTTTAGAACAGAAAATGCACTTCCAAATCTGTGGCAACGACGATGGGAACATAATTCATGTATTTAAAAATTGTATTTCCATCTCTGTTGCAACAGTTTTGGAAGTGTCTAAAATGACTGTACACATATGTACAAGTCATTGGTGTTTGGTGATGAGTTTTTGGCACAAGGTCTGCATTTACAGTCACACCAGAGGTGTTAAACTGGGATTAGGACTTGGTTTTATGCAGACCAGTCAGGTTCTTCCACACTGACTGAATCAATAATTTTCTTTTTGAACCTTGCCTTATACACAGAGGCATTGTCACGTTAGAATAGAAAAGGGAAGGGAAGTGGTGTGTGGCCAAGTATGGTGACCCATACTCGGAATTTGTGCTCTGCATTTAACCCATCCAAGTGCATGCACACAGTAGTGAACATACACCCAGAGCAGTGGGCAGCCAATGCTGCAGCACCCGTGGAGCAGTTGGGGGTTCGGTGCCTTGCTCAAGGGTCTCACCTCAGTCGTGGTATTGAGAGTGGAGAGAGCGCTGGTTATTCACTCCCCCCACCTACAATCCCTGCCGGACCTGAGACTCAAACCCATGACCTTTGGGTTACAAGTCCAAGTCTCTATCCATTAGGCCACGACTGCCCCAAAAGGGTCCTTTCCAAACTGTTGCTATAATATTAGAAGCACACAATTTCCTAGAATATCATTATATGCTTTAACATTAAGATTTGTACTCATAGAAATTAGTAGTCAAACCTGTTCATTAGAAGGGGGCAACCCAATACTTTTGGCAATATAGTGTATCTTTAGATGTTTTTTATTTAATTGCTAAAGACTCATCGAATTGATCGAATTGAGATAGGCAGGCCATTCCAGCAGCTGGGAACAGTCCAGTTCTGTCTTAGCAAGGTTGAGTTGAAGGTGATGGTCCTTCATCCAGCCAGAAATGTCTGTCAGACAGGCTGCAATGCGGCCAGCTACCGTCGGATCATCTGGTTGGAATGAGAAGTAGAGCTGAGTGTCATCAGCATAGAAGTGATAGGAAAAGCCATGTTTCTGAATGACAGATCCTAATGATGACATGTAGATGGAGAAGAGAAGTTGTCCAAACACTGAGCCCTGAGGAACCCAAGTAGCAAGAAGTTGTGACTTAGAAACCTCACCCTTCCAAGACACCCTGAAAGACCTACCTGAGAGGTAAGACTTGAACCACTGGAGTGCGGTTCCTGAGATTCCATGAGATATACATCATATAGCCTATAGCTTCCAGACTGGGCCAAAACCAGAATTAATGTTTTAAAGGCCAATTTTGATTGCACGTGTTTAAATTAATAGTTTTAGTTGCTCTTACACAGATGCTTGAGTGTGCTTGTCCTGTGTGTCACTAGGCTTGCCGAGGCTCAGGTCTGGATGCTGGCACTGAGTCCGACTATGAAAGTGAAGAGGAAACACAGAAAATTCCTGTTGAGGCAGATTTTTTGTATGCCTACTCCACTGCACCAGGTAACTAATATTCTGTTCTAAGAAACTTTCTTGAGAACCAAATTATAGAAAATATGCTGATTAACTTGCTTTAATCATCTTGTTTACCATCTGTCCTCAGGTTATTACTCCTGGAGGAACGTTGATAATGGTTCCTGGTTCATCATTTCATTGTGCGAAATGTTGTCAAAATACGGCAAGCGACTGGAGATCATGCAGATCATGACACGTGTCAAACACAAAGTTGCGCTGGACTTTAAATGCTCCTCCATTTTTTCACGGTTTGATGGCATGAAACAGATACCGTGTATTGTGTATATGCTGACCAAAGAACTCTATTTCCCTAAATAATTCTTGTGTATTTTACTGATTATGGTGCAGTGGGATACAAACACTTTTAAATCATATAAAAAAACTATACTATGTAGCCATTTAAAGCACTGTAGACTGCAGTCAAAACGGGTAGTGATATAAAGAGAATTTATAATTAATCATGAATATTTGAAATTATCTGTATTTTTTTCATACTGGTGTGTGATATGTTTACAGTCCTGGATTTGACATATTTCTTTTATGATTTTAGCTTTGTCACACATTGATTGTGATTTGTTCTGCTGGAGTTGGTATTTGATCTGTGGAAAGTATTGACATGAGTATAAGTGACTATAGGTTTGTTAATTAATGTTATGTTTTCCCGATCTTTGTCTGAATGTAGCATTACATTTTGTAATATCAAGCAAATGGACTTCCCGCCACTAACTCTGTCAAGTCCCTGTTTAAGGGCCTGATTTACTAACAGCTTACGCCAGCGCTGAAAAGACATGGACACAGTTATTTTTGCATTATTGAGTTATTTTTTGTTTTTATGTTTTTTTTTCTTCTATTTTTTATGGAACATTAATTTGCCCTGTTTAGTAAATCTGGCCCTAGGACTGTTAATAAATTTCTTAAACAAGCTAAGGACATTGTTTACTCCACTGTTGATCAGTGTAATATGTTTCTTAACAGTTCTTTAATATCTATCACCCTGGTCAAATTAGTTGATATTCAGCCTTTAAATCCTCCAATCACTACTTTTCTGAACTTTAAAATGGTTGGAATTTACTTTATTGTAAGTACAGTTAAGTCTTTGAATTCAACTACCAGTATGTTAGATCTACTTCCCCGTTCAGTTATTAAGAACTGTCTTGCATCATTCTGTCCTCAGATGGTTTCAACTGTGAATTTATCACAGAGTTGTGGAATTGTTTCTCCAGAATTAAAATTAGGCCCAACACTGAACCCTGAGAAGCTCCCTGTCGAACAGGCATGGTATCGGATGGTATTTATGATTACCCAAGCTAACAAACTGGGCACGATTGGTTAAATAAGACTGGAACCAACTGGAAAGACACAGCCAATTATGCAGCCTTTCCAACAGAACAGAATGACATATGGTATCAAAAGCAGCAGAGGTTTTACATGACCAAGATTTTGCAAGCGTTGTACCCAAGCACAGCTTTTGACCCAAAAGCAGAACACAGACTAAAAATGATGCAAATAAAATTAATTTATTGCCAAATGTCAAGCAACACAATCCATCTCTCATTTGCTGTTGAAGATTGTTGACTAAGGTATGCAGGAAACTAAACAGGCCAGAGGTATGTTGGTAGAGCTGAGAGAGAGTAGCTTGTTGATCGGTTGTGGCAGGCAATATGCAGGATGAATGAGTGAGGTCTGAAGAACAGGAGAAACAGAATTAGAACTCCAACAAAACAAAAACTAGTCTAAAGACACTGGGAGGCCTTAGCACAGTACTACATTAGCAGACTGAACAATCTAGCAGTGAATAGCTGAAGACCCAGGGTTTAATTACTGGAGGCAGATGAGTTGATTGGCAGCAGGTGATTTACATTCAGCAATCAGCCACAGAAAGGACTGCATAGCCATGCCTCGGGATGCACACTCACACCCTGCGTTCCATTCGGAAGGGCTCATCCCTATGCCCTAATCCCTTCAAAATGTTTACCCTCTGGAGTGAGAGCTTCGAAGGGTTGAAGGGTGTAAGGGACCAAACAACTGTTTCTTGAAGTGCCCTTCTGCGTCACTATACGGAGGCGGCGTCATCATGCAAAGAATCAGCGCAAAGGATCATGGGAGCCCGAAGTGTCCATCAGTTGTACCCTTCGAAATCTTTCATTCTGAAGGGCCCTTTGAAGTGGCTAATTTTGAGCACTTTGGTTTGGAACGACACTTCAATATGGCGGCCATGATTGTTTTCACTCCGAAGTGCCCTTCGGAGGGCGATTTATCCCGTTTGGAACGCACCGACTGACACACAAAAAAGGAAAAAACACAGCTGGCCAAAAATCCAAATCCCTGACAGCATGCATCACAGTCGCAACATGCTCCAGTAGTTTAGCCAGAAATGGAAGGTTAGAAATAGGTCTATATCAGCTTCAGTGGCACAGGTAGTAAAGCAGAAATAGGTCTATAATTAGACAAATCCTCAAATTCCAGGCTTCTTTGGGACTGCTTTAATGGCAGCTATTTTTATATATGCTTCAGCTTTGGCAGATTATCAGAAAATATGGTCTTTGTATCACTGCAATGCAGATGATACTCAGATTTACATCAACAGTAGCAATGATGTCCACTGCATGTTGATTACTTTGAGTAGGTGTCTAGAAGAGATCAGGAACTGGATACAGAATGACTTCCTGAAGCTGAATGGCTCCAAAACTGATTTGATACTGATTTGTATAGTGGTGACTAATCGTAAGGCCGATCAGATTAGTTTGGGTGTTAATTCCAGCATGGTATTTCCCATTTTACAGGTGGTGAATCTTGGTGTTATTTTTGATCCACAGTTAACATTTGATGCACATATAAAACGCATTCATAAAACTGCTTTTTACCATCTTAAGAACATTCTCAATATCACTGGTTCTGAAAGGCTTATACATACCTTCATTATGACTAGGTTGGATTATTGTAATACCTTGTTCTCTTGCCTTCCAGCTAAATCTCTAAGCAGGCTACAGTAGCCTATATTCAAAATTCTGCTGCTTGTGTGCTTTCTCGTACTGCTCCTCGGGAACACATTACAACCGGTGCCTTCCAGTTGCACTGTCTTCCTATTAATGCTAGGATTGATTTTGAAGTTCTAATTTGAACATATGTGGGACTGCATGGGACGTATCTTTGTGATTTTATAAGTCTTTATATTCCACCACACTCTCTTTGTTCTGCCAACTCTCTTTTACTCTGTCAGTCTTCCTGTAAACTCAAAACTTGGTGGAAAGAGCTTTTTCATTCAAAGCCCCCATGCGCTTCCTCCAACCATTAGAAACACTTCAACTTTGGGACACTTTAAAAAGCTGGTTAAGATGCATTTATTTAAGTTTGTTTTTATTTAACTGTAATTTTGTTCTTCGTTTTGTTTTATTTAACTGATGCACTTTGGATTTAAGAAAAGTGCATTACAAATAAAATGCATTATTATGTGCACATTTAGGCTGTCAGGCATCATTTGAGCATTACATGTAGGCCTGTATCTTATAGCCTGCATGTGCAGACATCTGTGAGTCTGAAAGTTCACAGTTCTCAGGGTTATCATCAGCATGCATTAATGAGGAAGTTCTGAAAACATAAACACTAGCGCAAATTAGTATGATAAAAAATACTTTGCTATTAAGCTTGTGCGCTTGAGCAAAGAATGAAGACAAGAAATGAGAGATGAAAGAAAAAAGAAAAGCATCCAGGGCTATTAGAACAACATTTTTTTCCTTCATCAATTAGCCTTAACTCCTGAACACCAAATTAGCAAATTAGATTTCTGAAGGTTCATGTGACAAAACCATTTTTACAAACGTGAACGCAGAATCAGCCAGAATACGTAAGTTTAGATTTGGTTAGATAAAGCTCAACAGTCCGATATAATAATGATTTTACTAATGACTTTTCTGCACTTTTGTTATTAGAGACTGCTGTGTTTACTGCGCATGCGCAGAGCCAAACGTCAAGTTGATAGTGGGTGGAGCCAATCTCACGGGACTATTTATGTGTGGTTCTCAATATTCATAAGCCTTCGTGACCAGAATCTAAAACGCAACGTGAGCTCACTTAATATTTATGAGTAGGATTTCGCTATTGGAAGGAAGTTAAGAATATTACTCAATTAATATTTATAATCTAAAATTTGTTTTGGTACGTTTGGTACGCTCCCTCACTGCTAAAGAGAAACTTCTTTTGGGTTCGTACTACGAGTGGTTAAATAACTTTTCGGATCATCAAAACTACTTGTATATCATTTCTCTTTCAGAAGGAAAACACCTGACAACACAACTGTAAGTTATTTACCTTATTCACATTACTAATCACCTTAATTGCATCAACTTAATTTGCTTTTTTAGTGTCAGAAAGAAATGTGCTTTTAAAAACGAATTATTTAGTTCTAAATGTGATTGAGTGTTTTAATGACAAATGGAATTAGATAACAATGTCAGATGTGACTTTAAATGCCACTAAAGAGAATCAATAGAGTCTGTGTGTTGTTTTTGGAAATTTCTGGGAAGTAACTCTGGTAAAAATGAGGTTTTGTCTCATTTAGGTGGCTGTGATAGTCTAAGACTAAAATTCACAATATAAAGTTACCATAACTCTTCATAACAAGTCTTCCTTCACAATTTGCTGTCATGCATGGGCTTGTCCCAGTAAAGAAAGACTGACCTACTTTCTAGAATACTACAATCTTAAAGCAATTGACACGTCAGAGGCCCAGCCTTCAGTTATCAAGCTGTTAGATCTTTGTAAATCCAGATATTTGTGATCATTATGGATATTAAACATCTAGAATAAGAAAGACGCAAACTAGTTATCTTTTAGGGCTTTATATGAACTTGTTACACCTGTTGTTTCAAAGGACAGCCTTAAGGGGAAGTGTATTTGAAAACACATACTGCATTTCTGGGTAATTTCCTAACAGGAATACAGTAGTCATCCTAAAGTATTGTGTAAGTCATTTTTATGAATAGTTGTAGTAATATCAGGGTGTGTTGGGGGGGGGGGGGGGGGGGTGTGTGTGTGTGTGTGTATTTTAATATGGCAAAATCAGGGAAAAGGGAAATAATGTTTACCGTAATTCATAGTTCAAAACAATTACATAATTTCCTCATGTTATATTACTCGGAATTGCTAGAGAATGTGTTGATCTGACATACAGTCTATAACATTTGTTAAAATTGCTGGAAATGTGAAGCATTATTTATCAGTAGATTTGTTTCTTTGTGTCCCTTCTTTAGTGACCATGTCGGACTCTGTGGATGCCATACCAGTGAATGCCAAAAAGTATGTGTGATTCAAATGTAAATTGATCATTTACAGAAATGTTATTACAAGCAACAGGCATACGAAAGGAATAGTTCACCCAAAACTGATGAGTTTGTTTCTTCATCTGAACAGATTTGGAATTGCTCACTGATGGTTTCTCTGCAGTGAATCCATTGTTGAGCAAGTAATGTAATGCTAAATTATCAAAATTAGTCAAAAATAGAGCAAACCACAGTTGTTAAAGGAATCACTGTCCAAAATCATCACATTGTGAAGTTAAAGTAACTGCTAACTTACCACTTTAATTATCACTTCCTGAAGTGTCTGTAAATCATTTCCACATTAATTATGAATGCATCATAAAAGTCTCTTTGTTTGCACAGGGGTTCGTGTCCCACAGATCCTGGAGTCGATCATACGGATGCCAAACCACATTCAGATGATTTTCAATACAACATGGACTACCCTAGTCTGGGACAATGTGTCATCATCAACAACAAGAATTTCCATAAAAAAACAGGTAAGAGCTAGGACTAACACTAACGAGTTGAACTGGTTAGTTGTAATGTCCTCATTTTATTTTTGTTGGATTAATCCTTTTTTTTTTTTTTTTTTTGAACAGGAATGGGAGTTCGTAATGGGACAGACGAGGATGCAAAGAATGTGATGCAGACCTTCTCAAAGCTGGGCCTCAAATTAAAAATTAGCAATGATCAGACTGTCTCACAGATGAAAGATTTGTTAACTAAAGGTATTTTTTTCCGAGGCGCTGACCGAGTTTGAATAGTGTTTGGTTACAATAAATGAATCGATCAATCATAAAATTCTTCCATCCTCAGTGTCTAGGGAAGATCACAGTAAATCGGCCATGTTTGTGTGTGTGTTGCTGAGTCACGGAGAAGATGGAATGATATATGGCACAGATGACTGTATAGAGCTGAAGGAACTGTTTGCGCTCTTCAGAGGAGACCGCTGCAAATCACTGGTGGGGAAACCCAAGCTGTTCTTCATTCAGGTGAGCTGATTGATAATATAGAAGAGTAAAAGTCTTTTCTTGCTCAAAATGCCATTATTTTAGTACCATTGATATACTATTATAGTCAGTCTTTGTTAATATTTTGAATTAGATTTTTATATACTTTCTGTTTTTGTTAATTTTAAAGTTTTAATACTTTTGTTGTGTGCTTTTGTTATTATTATTGTTATAATTGTATGTATGTCTATATAGTTTTTTCATTACTTTTATTTTATTTATTAGTATTCATTTATTTAATTTTAGTTAATTTATTACTTCAAGTTAATCAAAAATGAGAAATGTTGCCTTGGCAGCTACATTTTATTTTAATTTTAAAGTAATATTTTATTTTTATTTAATTTTATTATTTCACTTGACGTTTATTCTTTGTTTCAAATAACTTGAATAATTTTTATTTTTTTAGTTTTAGTTAAAATAACTCTACTTGGCAAGATATTGTACCATTAATAAAACTAAAAATATAATTTCTTATTTATTAAAAGGTATTTAAAAATTACATATTAATAAAATTATTTCAAAAAATATTAAAGAAATAGTTCATCCAAAAACGAATGTATTCACCCTCAGTTTGTTTCTTCATCAGAACAGATTTGGAGAAATGTAGCATTACATCACTTGCTCACCAATGGGTCCTCTGCAGTGAATGGGTGCCGTCAGAATGAGAGTCCAAATTGCTGATTAAAACATCACAATAATCCACAAGACTTTAATTGATAGCAATGGGCTTTTTCACTGGAGGAAGTGTTATTATGGACTATGGACTCATATATTGATCAGAAGCGATGGTGTGAAGTTAAACATCTTAATAACGAATTTGTTAAGACATTAATTGCTGGATTGGAGTCGTGTGGATTACTTGTGTATTATTGTGATGTTTTTATCAGCTTTTTGAACCCTCATTCTGATGGCATTCATTCACTGCAGAGGATCCATTGGTGAGCAGTTATCTACATATTGGATGGTCTGAGGGAGAGTCATTTTTTGGCTTTAGTTGCTCTTACACAGATGCTTGAGTGTGTTTGTCCTGTGTGTCTCCAGGCTTGCCGAGGCTCAGATCTGGATGGTGGCATTGAGTGTGACAGTGTAAGTGAAGAGGGAACACAGAGGATTCCTGTTGAGGCAGATTTTTTATATGCCTACTCCACTGCACCAGGTAACAAATGTTCTGTTCTAAGAAACTTTCTTGAGAACCAAATAAAAAAATGTGCAGATGTAAATGTCCTTACTGTCTTGTTTACCATCTGTCCTCAGGTTATTACTCCTGGAGGAACGTTGCTAATGGTTCCTGGTTCATCTCCTCACTGTGTGAGATGCTGTCAAAATACGGCAAGCGACTGGAAATCATGCAGATCATGACACGTGTCAACCACAAGGTGGCGCTGGACTTTGAATCCTGCTCCAATCTTCCAGGGTTTGATGGCATGAAACAGATACCATGTATTGTGTCTATGCTGACCAAAGAACTCTGTTTCCCTAAATAATTCATGTGTATTTTACTGATTATGTTGCAGTGGGATAAGAGGATTTTTAAATCATTATTTTTACGAATTATAATGTAGCCGTATAAAGCACTGCAGACTGCAGCCAAAACATATAAAGGCAATTTTAAGGGAAACGCTGGATTTTAATACACTATTATCTGATCATGGGTATTTGAAATTATCTGTATCTTTTTCATCCTGGTGTGTGAAATATTAAAGTGCTGGATTTGTCACAGACAACTCTTTTATGATTTTTCTATGCACATTTAGGCTGTCACTCATCATTTGTGTCTTGCTTGCTTGCTTTGTCTTGTACATGTGCAGACATCTGTGAGTATGGAAGTTCACAGTTCTCAGGTTTATTATCAGCAATAAATGCATTAAAGATTGTTTGACAAGAGGAAGCTCTGAACATAAACACTAGCACAATTTGTATTACCATAAATAAATGTTTTAGTTTGCTATTAAGCTTGTGTGCTTTGTGTAATTTGTGTTGAGACTCTTAAAGTTGAGCAAAATGCAGAAAAAGGTACAGGGCTATCTCTCTCTCTCTCTCTCTCTCTCTCTCTCTCTCTATCTATCTATCTATCTATATATATATATATTTATATACACACACAGACACAAACACTTTTTTTTTAAAGAAATGAATTATTCAGCAAGGATGCGTTAAAATGATCAAATGTGACAGTAAAGACATTTATAATGTTTACAAAAAAATTTACTTTTTGAACTTTTTATCAAAGAATCCTGAAAATGTATGATTTCCACAAAAATATTAAGCAATGACAGTATTAATATTGAGAATAATAAGAAATGTTTCTCAACAAATCAGCATAAGGTTATTTACACCAAACATTGATTTGATTTATTTAAAAGAAGTGAAGCAATAAAAACTATTAAAGGAATTATTTTTAAAACATTTTATTTAAAGTATTTTTCATAAGTGTCTAAAACTAAGTGTCTAAAATCTCAAAGAGTTACTTTAGGATTGTTAAGATTCTATAATAGTTTTTATTAATATTTTGAATTAGTATTTATTTGTATGTTTTCTATTTTCATTAGTAATTTAGTTGTGCTTTATTGGCATTTTTTTATTTTTATTTTTATTTTTTTTTAATATGGCTATATAGTTTTTTATTCTTTTTGTTCAGTTTTAGATTTGTTTATTACATCGTTAAAATAATGAAAAGTAGAAATTCTGCATTGCAACTAGATGAAATAAAAGTACTTTTTATATTTTATTTCAGTTAACGTTTATTTATTTACTTTTCAAGGAATGAACGTTTAGTTTTAGTTAATTATAATAACCCTGTTTGGGGGACTTACGAGATCACACCAGTATTAACCACTAGGTGGTGCTGTGTTGTTAGATCCCAGCCGAGTTCTTAAAAACAAGGTGTGTTCCTGAGAAATGCGACAGAAAGCAGAACAACTCCCTGAAACTTTACCTTATTTCTGTTTCAGTCTTGTTTCTCAACCATCCGTCAAGCTGTTTCCTTTTCGCCTTTTCGTGTTTATTTAAAAAAAAAAAAAAAAAAAAAAAAAAAACATTGCTATACAAGGGGAAAACATTGATGATTTAAGAAAAGAAGATTGATTTTAGAAATGCTTTAGGGTTGTTTTGCAATTGTGGTACTCTAGCAAAGAATATCTGCGTCCAATGTATTATTTAAATAGTGTTTGTGTTGTTAGAGTCGGTGTGTTGCATCATACGCTGGGAGTTGCAGGGCTTGGCAGCATAGATAAGATATGAGACGCTCTCCCTCTCTCTCTCTCTCTCTCTCTCTCTCTCTCTCTGTGTGTGTGTATGGAAAGACACAGTGAGGATAGGATTGCACAGCTATAATACTTTTAACAACTTGCATTGCTTCTCTCAGCTCAATATCTTTCTGGAAATGTCATTCCAGCAACAGTCATGGACAGAACTATTGCACAACAGTAGTGCACTTAATAAAAACATACAAAAGATGAATGCAATTTTACGGCAGATGCATACAGCAGTACACAATATTTGCATATAAATATACGTGAAATAGCACAAATGAAAATCAATTTTCTAACCACACACTACCAGCACTAACGTACGATATCACTGGCTATTTGCATGTTGCAGCTTAAGTTTCTTTTCTGCCTGCTTCGCCTTTAAGAAGCAATAACGAAACAACGAGGAAGTGAAAATGAAATCGACTTTCGCATTTCAGCCTGCAGCCAATGAGCAAACCAGCGCAAAAACTACTATGGCAAAGATTTAGCTTATGAATATTTAGTAGGTTCAAAGACGTTGCTCGGGTTAAAGTCTCGAGCGTCCGGTAAATGTGGATTTCAAAATATTTTGTTGTTTTACATGTAGTATCGCGAAATAAACTATACACATAATCAAAGCTGTGAGAGGGAAGAATAATAAAATAAGGTACATATGATGTAAAAAAAAATAATAATATCAACAAGACATTGAATTTTATTTTTTCGCAATATTTCACGAGCAGTATTATACACACACACACACACACACACACACATATATATATATATATATATATATATATATATATATATATGTGTGTATATATATATATATATGTATATATTTTTTTTTTTTCTTGTGATAATGCACATGGATTTGTGTTATTTGTATTAGGCTGTCATTTGGAAAAGAAAACAGACTAGGGACTTCGATGCTACTCAGAAATAGAAAGAGTCGTTTGTTGACTGCCACCCACATTTCAGCTTGTCAGCCAATCAGTACGCGAGCGTCTCGCTGCGTAATTAATATTCATTAGCTAAGCCTTCCCCTTCACGGCGTTCTTACCTTGACTGCCTCCTACTTTTACTAATAGTTACACGCCCACCTACGAAGTTGTCTGAATGCCAGCCAATCAGCTCGCGAACGTCTCGCCACGTCGTTAATATTAATGAACCAAACCTTGGCCGTAGTAGGATTTGTAAACACGAAGTAAGCGCACAACGCACGCTCACACACGCGCACACTGGGGATTTCCACCCAAGCGCTTGTTTCCTTCACTTGTTTTGCTTTCGATCTGAAGAGCGAAATCAAACCCATTTGACTTTTCGTTTTGTTATTAAGAACTACAAATTGTCAAGATTCTTCATACACTCTTTGCTTTTATTCCTGGAGTGATTTCTACGCTTCGCAGGTAATAAATTGCATTTCCGCATGTATTTATGAGGCTCATATGTATATAAGTGGATGTTTATGCTGTAGGCCACGGAGAGTTGCTGGGGTGAGTCTAAAATCGAAAGTCATGGGGTGTTTGGATCCAATGGGAATCAAGGAATGTTTATTTTCACTTTTGACTTGACTTGACAACACTATCATACTTATTTGGGGAGGTTGAAGTCAACCGATTTAGTGTGCTGTGAGAATGATTGGGACACCGCAATGTAACTCCACCGTAAGTCCTGAGTAGAACTAATGAATAACGTGTTTGTAATATCAAAGTATGTTATTGAGACGTTTGCACGGACTTGTGGGTATTATTATTGCTGTTATTGACTTACTTGGACATGTACTGGGTGTAACATGGGCACTGTAATGGAAAGTGTCTGTCATAAACTGGTGCACCAGTGTCTAAATCTAAATTATGTCTGATGATAAGCCGATAAATATAGCTTCATATTCTTATTACATGATTTTGTGTTAATAAAACGCACTAACAACTAAAGTTAATAGTTTATATATTATTTTTAGTATTATTAGTATTTTTTGGTCAAGTTCAAATCATGACGCTTCATTACATTTTGGCTTTACAGTGTTATATTGTACAATATGAAATACTAATTTACAGATGAATAGTTAATGAGAAAGTTAAACAGTCTTCAAGAAACAGTGCTGATACTTTGCTATAATCTAATGCTATTCATGTTGGCACAAGATGATGGTAAAAACAGTCTAACATCTAAAACAAATGTCCACACTTATTCAATAATATATTTAATAATATTACATATTCTATATATATATATATATATACACACACACACACATACATATATACATAATTAAAAACTCACTAACATCAGCTATATGAGACCAATATATCATGCATTCCTACTTATTGGGTTATGGTTTTGTGTTGTTTTATGTCTGTATTTCAAACTGTAACTTTTTTTGGCTTATAATTGTGCCTATCTGTGCTCATTTTAGAATGTAGTATGCAGTGTAATGCTTGTATGTAGTTGTTCTGTTTTGATTGCCTTTGTTCGCTCTCATTTCCTAATGGACCTTAAAAGCTCAAAGGTCTGAGCGACAAACGGATGATTTTAAAGCACGAGTTTTCATTGTGATTAACTATAAACCTTTTTATGAGCTCGAATTGGTTAATCGGTAACTTGTGATTTGAGCTTTGTGAAATGAAAATGGATTAAGAAACATCTTCTCATGTCTGTCATCTTGCATGATTGATATTACAGGTCTGACCACATGCATTCTTTCTTAGATAAACTCTCTCTCACATACACACACACACACACACACAGAAACACTCCAACATCCTCTATTTGTGCTGTCATTCACATCCTGACTCACGGTCCTGACTCTTGCTTTCACGAAAGCCCAAATACGAATCATATCTCATAATCATTTTGTTTGCAGTAACTTTCAGTAAATCGTGATTCAGATGGTCTTTGCTAGAGGTTTGCTTTTAGAAATAGGGTTAAAGTTTGTCATCGTGCTTCCTGGACAGTCATAGAGGAATGTACAACCTGTTGACGGAGGAAAAGTTGCTGTCAAACTTTGACACATTCCAGATCTCTGTTTCTCTCTTTTTTTCTCTAGGCCAGCATGCCGGTGGAGAGAATGCGTATGAGACCATGGTTGGAAGAGCAGATAAACTCTTGTAAAATACCGGGGCTAAAATGGGTCAACAAGGTACTGTGACTGTGGTTGTTTAAACTTGTCTTTTTGCAGCATTGTTTTGTTGAAACTTCACTCGCCGTGAGCAAGATGCTATTGTTTGTGAAGTATTTTGCCATGTAAATGTGACTGCGTACACAAACACAGTGCGTTTTGGGTGTGTCTTGGCTTGTGACACGTTTTGCATGTTCTTTGCCTGCAGGAGAAGAGAATATTCCAGATTCCGTGGATGCATGCTGCGCGACACGGCTGGGACGTGGAGAAAGATGCTCCGCTCTTCCGAAACTGGGCCATCCATACAGGTGCAGTCAGCATGCAAACTGTCATATGTGCACTTAAATGCACATATTCTAAATGCTGTACAAATAGAACTTTCTTGAAATGTTGGAATGTGATTGTGACTATTCAAACTAGATCTAGATCAGATTAGATTAAAACTAGGATTCATTTTCAGAACAATTTAATAGGTGATTACCTGTGCAAAATCCACTGCTGCAATGTAAGGATGATCTGAGGAGTTGTTGGCATCCCACTTTATGGTTGCTAGGGTTTCTACTAGATGGATTTTAGGGTGTCCTTGGTAGTTGCTAGGGGTTACTTGGGTGTTCTGGGTTCGTTGGTTGCTAGGGTGGTTACTTGTGGGTTGCTAGGGTTTTCTGGGTGGTCGCTAGGGTTTGCTTGTTGGTTTCTAGAATATTCTGGATTGGTTGGTTCCTAAGGTGGTTACTTGTTGGTTGCTAGGGTGTCCTGGGTGGTCGCTAGGGTTTTGCTTGTTGGTTGCTTGGGTATTCTGGGTTGGGTGGTTGCTAGGGTGATTACTTGTTGGTTGCTAGGGTATTCTGGGTTGTTGCTTGGGTTTTACTTATTGGTTCCTAGAGCATTCTGGATTAGGTGGTTCCTAGGGTGGTTACTTGTTGGTTGCGAGGGTGTCCTGGGTGGTCGCTATGGTTTTATTTGTTGGTTGCTTGGATATTCTGGGTTGGGTGGTTGCTAGGGTGGTTAATTGTTGGTTGCTAGGGTGTCCTGGGTGGTCGCTATGGTTTTGCTTGTTGATTGCTTGGGTATTTTGGGTTGGGTGGTTGTAAGGGTGGTTACTTGTTGGTTGTTAGGGTGTCCTGTGTGGTTGTTTAGGTTTTGCTCTTTGGTTGCTAGGGTTCTCTGTGGTTGCTAGGCATTTGGTAGTTGTTAGAATTTTGCTAGTTGGCTCCTGTGGTGTTTTGGGTGATTGCTAGGATTTTGCTACTTGGTTGCTAGGGTGTTTTGGATGGTTAGGATTTTGCTACTTGGTTGCTAGGGTGTTTTGAGTGGTTGTTTCTGTTATACATCAAAAGAGTCCAGCGCAGTGTCTCCATGTTATTCCTATAGTTTCATTGAAAGTTTACAACTAATAATGTCAATACAAATATAAATAGCTGAAGTGGTAGTGAACTGCCATTCTGCATTATAAGTGGTTTTTGACTGCCATTTTTTAGGGAAATATCAACCAGGTGACAAACCGGACCCCAAAACATGGAAGGCAAACTTCCGCTGTGCAATGAACTCCCTGCCTGACATAGAGGAGGTGAAAGACAAAAGCATCAAAAAGGGAACAAATGCCTTCAGGGTGTACAAAATGCTGTCAGCGTCTGAAAGGCATTCAAAGAGAGGTCAGTCGCTCACACATCAGCACTGACACTGACTGCTTCACTTCATTCTTTTCTTTTTTTTTTTTGTTCGAAAGTATTTTCATTGAATATTTTGTCAAGCATGAGACAGACATCAATTTCATTTTTTGGATAACATCCCTACCTACAACAATTGCCCCTGTTGCACAATTATACATTTAAGCTTTCTAATATGGAAAAAAACAAAAATTACTACTCCTCTAAGATAACTGAGGGGTCCATCTTCTTTACCTGATATAAAACAGGTTGCCAAGTAATATAAAAGATGTTGGTACAGCCTCTTATAGTGTGCTGTATTTTTTCTAAGGCCATACAATGGCCTTTTTAAATTTTTTCTAAGGACCAAAGTAGGTCCTTAAGCCATCGCTTAAAGGTTGGAGGGGATTTTTCTTTCCATTTGAGCAGTATTAACCTCCGGGCTAAAAGCATAATAAAAGCGATCAGATTTTTCTTACTTTGATTAAAACATAAGGGTAGTGGTATAATACCAAATATTGAAATTATGGCCTCAGGCTCTATACATGTCTTTAATGTATCAGAGAGAAATTGAAATACCAACTGCCAGAAGTTTTTTTTTTAAAAAAATAATAATGTTTTCTGTTTGAAATAAGATTATTTTGCTTACTATTTTGCTTATTATTTTGCATTGGTAGATTATTTTGCTTATTCTAAGCAAAAACTCACTTAATTTTGACTTGTTTTTTCTGAAAACAAGACAATAATTTTTACTTGTCTAGAAAATCCTTCTTGATTTAAGAATTTCTAGATATTTTGGCTGGAAACAAGACAAAAAATCTAAGTAAGAAAAGCATTTTTTGCATTGTCCCTTGGAATATGGACTCAGGTCCATAATAGACTCAAGAAGGGAACAGGGAGGCAACGAAGGATAGTGGCTCTGCTTCACTTCATTCTTAATGATGTGCAGTTAAAGACATTTCTGTCGTGTTTAATCACACCTAAGAATGGTATGATCCCACTTAGTCTGCCTGTTATGTTCACAGAATCTCATAGAAGCTGACAAAAGAAAATGTAAAGCATAGAGAATCCTTAAGATAAAACTTTTTTACATTATAATAAAACTACTATATAATAGTATATTGTGAAACGTGCTTTTAAAAAATTACTTTCTGGACAAATTTCATAAATACATTTTTCATATTTCACCTAAACAGTTACTAGAAGAAGTATCTTTGTCTTTTTTTCCCCCACATTATTTTCATGAAAATGTAACACATTTTTTCATATATACATATATGTGTAGGCTTGTGTGCGAATAAACGTGCTTAATTATCATTAAAATAATGTCATATTAAACAAAAATAATTGCAAATACTAGAAATAAAATGTAAAGCATCCAGAATCATTAAGATAATAAAAATGTTTACATTACAGTAAAACTAGTATATAATATCACGTTGCTATAAATAACTATATATTTTATAATATTATAATATCTTAATGGCCTTAAAAAATAGTTTCTTTATCTTTAAGATAAAATAAATCTTAGATAATGTAAGATAAGATAAGGTTTTGTGACATCTGCCGTTTTGATGCTTTCTTAATGGTTATTTATTTGCACGCACTGATCTAGATTTGTGTGTTTTGTTTCTCAAAGGAAAAAAGAGAGGAATTGAAAAAGAAGAAAAGATAAAGGTATGGACTTCCACTCTTGTGTATATTTTGTTGCTGTCAGAAATGCTCTGCTGTGTAATAATGCGTGTGTGTGCGTGTGTTAACTTCAGGCAGTGCGACCGTGCCCTGTGCCTTCGAGTTGGGAAAACAGTAATGGCTCTTCGTCGTGTAAAACCCCAGTCACAATCAAGCAGGAGGCAGATTACTCCGGTACAGGTAGGTAGTGGACTTCCTGCTCCGCCCTGCACACCTGTGCTCAGGTCACATGAGTATATACAGGTGGAACCCGTTCTTTACAATCTAGCAAGAAAGGAGTTACGATCTGAAACACTATCTGCTCTATGGATTAGTTTTTATCTGTGCACTTTCTCTCCCTGGCACATTTTGTTTCTTTGCTCACCAAAACAGACAATTGTGAGTCATCTACTAGCAACACAGTCCAAGTGTAATTTAGCTAAATAGTCAGACTAAACGTTATCTGGCAGATCTGTTTTCTTAACTTTTTACACAACTGGGAGTATTAAAGGGAGTATTAAAAATTTGAGCCTTTTTAGACAGAAACTTAAAATAACCCTACACTTATAAAGGTGCATTTATTATTATTTTTATTATTTTATTTAATAATAAAAATAACAAAATATTTAAAAAGATATTTGATATAAAAATGCAAATACAAATAATAATAGTAGTAATAATAATAATAATATTTTTTTATTATTATTATTAAAATAATTATAATAAATTAAATTACTTATAATAATTCTAATAGAAGCTTGTTATGCTAGGTATTGTTAGCTATTGTAAGTGTTAAGATATTTGATATAAAAAAGTAAATACAAATGATAATAATAGTAATAATAATAATAATTTATTATTATTATCATTATTATTAAAATAGTTATAATTAGATAAAATTATTCTAATATAAACTTGTTATGCTAGGTATTGTTAGCTATTTGTAAGTGTTAGATTTCATGTTTGTTTTTTAAGTTTCTCTTTTTTAAAAATATGAATTTTATTATTATAGTAGTTGTTATAAATATATTACCCTTTCAAATTCTGTCCAACCAAAGCACAAGTCATGCTTTTTTAAAGAGAAACTTAAAACAACCCTAAAATATAAAACTTTTGAATGTCTTGTTGTGTTATTATTATTATTATTATTATTATTAATAATATTTTATGTATGTAGCAAATAAAATCAATGAATATTTTATTCAAATATGTATTTTATTATTGTTATTATTTTAAATATTTGTTATAAATATATTACCTGTTTAAAACCAGAGCATAAGTCATGCTTTTGTTTAAAGAAAAACTTAAACAACCCTTAAAAACTAAATTCTTTTGAATACTTATGCATGTATCAAATATTAATTCGTATGTATTTTTTCAATTGTATTATTACTACACATTAAGTTAAAGATGTTATCTCTCAAGTTTATTTTAGGATTCTCAAAAAAGCATGACTTGTGGTTTGAGAGAATATGAAAGGGTCTTTGAAACAGCAGTTTTTTGTTCTGTGTTACTCAGCCACTTTTTGCAAATACCCAAAATGCTTCAGGCTTCTCTCACAACAGCCTGAGTTTTATTTTCATGTGCCTCTCCTATCCTAGTTTTACACATGCATCACTTCACAGCTGTTTGACTTTCTCTCACATTTCTCTGCCTTCACAAATCTCCAAAATCAAAAACCTTCTAGACGTTATGACACTGAATTTGACCTATAGAGTAGGTTTTATTCCTCATGCCAGCAGCTGTGTTCATAGCACCTACACATGTAAACCCAGTGAGTCACAATGCTGTCGGTTTGAGTTAGTAAAGAGCCTTTTGATTTGCCTCCTATTGAGTTGTATGAATGGCTGATGTTAAATGAACAGTTAGTGACATAATGAAGGAAATGTTTTGTAAAAGGTTACGTCATTGGAGATTGTGGAGGTCAAATACTGGATCATATTTCAACCCATAATAAAAAAAAAAGAAGGAAATTATATTTGCTTAAAGAAGGAAAAGAAAAAAATATTATGCTGTTATCTTCATGCCAGTTTTCCTCACTATCCAGACAATGAATTTTTAAAAATTAAAATCAACATGAATTTAATTCATTACAACAAGTGCTACCGCAACATAAAAATACATGTAATTTATGCAAAGTATATATATTTTTACTAATTTATTTAGATTTGTTTTTTTGATGTTCTTGACAGATTTAAGTGCGATTCGTCTTTTACATTTGGGATGGGATATGATCACACTACACCTATCATTTTGTCGTGGACCTGTTTATCCAGATCTCGTTGTCACTGTGTTTGTTTATTCTCTTTTCCCCTTCAATCTCACTAAACGCACTCGATCGGGGTAAAAGGTGAGCTTAGCGTGTGTTTGTTTTGTTAGTCTTGTGGGGTTTGTGATACACATGGAATTGGCAAAGCAAAGTCAACTGCAACGTAATTGATTTACAAAAAGCCTTACAGCTGGTTAATTTGTTTTTAACCTCGTTTCCACTGCATCATTTCATTACGGAGCCAAGGGAAATAGAATTCAGCTACGTGGACCGGAGGGATTGCGTCCAGAGTGAAAAATGACACAGATCTGGCTCACGCCCCCTTAAGAAACACGTTCACTTCCCACTTCACTGTTCTCCATATTCACTCTCTCTTCCCTGTTCTCCTTCCTCAGAGGCTGGTGGGAGGAGCCCTGGAGACGACCACCTGATCATCAACGATCTGCCGGACGTGTGTCAGACCATCGAGGTGGTGACGGAAAACGAGGAGCAAGCGGTGACCTCCAGCGACCTGTACCCCTTACAGATCTCCCCCGTCTCCTCGTATGGAGGTTGGCTTGACAAACATACTCTCCATCCTTTAGCCATGACTGTATTCACAGTGCAGCATTGCTTTGAGATCTGGTTTTGTACTCATCCAGTTACAAAATTGTCGGTTTGAATTTGCCCCAGTCCAGTTTGACTTTTTGATTCATATATATGTCCAGTCCTCCAAACCACCCTGTTGTTTGCTTTTCAGCGGCCAGTGGAAACCGATACAGGTGGTAGATTTGATCTTGTGTGTGCAAACAAACAAGCATGACATAAAATACCCCCCAAAAAAGTTTTCTTACTTGCTGTATTTTTTTCTTGTTTTCAGTACAAATATATTAAAGTTCTTACATCTAGATACATTTAATCTGAAAAGGAAAATGTCTTAAGATATTAAGTCTTGTTTTCTAAAAGGGTATCAAAATTAATTTAGATGAACATGAATATATTATCTGTCAATAGAAAAACTATAGAAAAACTATAAATGTTGTTTTTATTTTGAGTGAAATTTATTTTACTTTCCACATTGACAGATGTGGAATTTGTGGAATTTGAGTGCTTGGAACTTGTTTTTAGAAAACAGGACTTAATATCTTTAATTATTGTGCTTTTCAAGTAAATTCATTTTGATTTAAGAATTTTAGATATTTGTACTGGAAAACAAGACAAAAATAATGATTAAGAAGATTGTTTATTGCAGTGTAGATCTTTTTTAGTACTACACTACAAAAAATGATTTTCATATATTTGTTTTACAGTAAAACTATCTAAAAATTCTTGAATCTAGATACATTTACTTGTTTTCTGAACAGTTATCAAATTAAGCGAGCTTAAAAAAAATTCTTGCCAGTTGGGTCAGAAAAATATGGAGGCCTGTTTCCGCCACTGAATATAAAATTAAAAAAGGTAATTGCGACATTTTTTATTGTGTGATACAAACTTGCAATTATTTTTTCTCGCAATTGCGAGTTTGTATCTCAAAATTCTGATGTTATTTCTGGCAATTGCGAGTTTATATCTTGCAGTTTTGACTTCATAACTCACAATTGTAAGTTTCTATCACGCAAATCTGAGAAAAAAAAGTCAGAATTGCCAGTTTATATCTTGTAATTCTGACTTTATTAATCGCAATTGCAAGTTTATATCTCACAGTTTTGAGACAAAAAGATGTAAACTTGCAATTATGAGAGAAAAAAGTCAGAAGTGTGAGATAAAAAAGTCGCAATTAGCTTTTTTTAATTTTTATTCAGTGGTGGAAATAAATGGGCTTCCATAGAAAAGGAATCTTGTTTTCCCTTAAAAATAAGTTTTTACCTTTACCTTTTCTTTACCTTCATTTTAATGTTTTTTTGTTTGTTTGTTTTTGAAAATGAGACTTAATATCTTCAGTCATTACTTCAGTCAATACCCTGATTTAAGAATGTTTAGATGTTTGTACTGGAAAACGACAAAAATACTAAGTAAGAAATTCATTTTTTGCAGTGTATCTGTTGTTCTTATTTGAAAAGAAAGTGTTCATTTAAAGTAAGATTGAAAATATCACTCCTAAGAGTGATTGAGATCACTGAGATCTGTGTAGGCTGTGTGTGTTGGTTGTACGTGTGTTGGTTGTCCATTAGATTTGAGCCTCAAGGACAGACTGTCTGTGTCACATTGGCTGTATCTCTGTACTGTAACTCAGCTCTGGCCAGATGGAGTTAATATATAACGGTGAGGTGCGAACACAGTTCACTTCTCTCACCTGCATATGCTCATCTTCATAAAGTTAAAGTGTGCCTTCAATATGTTATAAAGGCCTGACACAGTTATCCACTTACATTGCTATAATGGACAAGTTTTGCACTGTAATGGACAAGAGTTATTTGATAGCAAGATTTGATATTTTGTGAGTGGTATTTGCCCATGCAAAACTGCAGCTGCAATGCTAAGGTGTTGCTATGGAGTTGCCAAGGTGTTCCTTGTAGTACTGTATTTAGTGCACTGCAGTGTGGCTTCTAAAGTGTTCTAAGTGAGTTGTTAACATATTGCTATGTGGTTGCTAGAGTGTTCGATTGGTTGCTGGGTAGTTATTAGTAGCCATGATTTATTAAAAAACAGCAACAGATTAGTACAACGTGGTCACAATTTATTAAATTTATATATTCCATTTTTTTTCTAATATTTAATATTTGTATTTTATTTTATGTCAGCTTTATTTCAATTACCAAAAGCAATTTTTAATAGTTTTAGTTTTAGATAACAATAACAACACTGTCCAGAATGTTATGTGGCTTGTAAGATAAAATGTTGAAGATCTAGCAGTGATAGTGCATAGCTTGATACAACGGATTCAGACGAATCCCTGAACATCCTAAACTCAAACTTTTATCCTATTACGGGTTACCACCCCTAATGTAAATGAAGTTGTTCCTGTTGTAACAGTTATGGTTTATATGTGCAAACAACCCATTGTCTGAATTGGTCCTACACCCGTTCCCATTCTGTAATTGACAGCCCTTTGTCACCAAGTGGTGCAGAAACTACATAACTGTTGACTTTGTTCTTCTCTATGATAATTAAGCCGTTTTGGAGAATGAGCTTGTTCTAATACTATCTTGGAGTGGAATCTGGGTTAAGCAAGTAAGTCTAAGTAAGTTTGTTGTGAATTGCTATGCAGTTGCTAGGTATTCTTGCAGGATTCTATAATATCATTTTCTATTGTAAGTCTATGAGAATTTTTCATACATTTTATTGGCTTCTAAGCAAAAATCTTAAGTCTAATTGCATGAATCATTCATTGGTGGTTAGTAGCGAGCTGCGTGCTAAAGTGTAATACTCTGGGTTAGAAGTTTATTCGAATCCTTATTACAAACTGTAAAAATGAGTAACAGAGTGAATTCAGTTATTAGGGACATTTTTCTCCCAGTCATCTCAATGGCCAAAGTGTCTCAATTTACCAGAATTCACCCTAGTAATAATTCTTATCTTAGCAAACACCACTAATTAATTGTTGCTGACTATGGCGGAAGCCCGCTCTGAAACGCTGCTTCCGATAAGAAGCCATCCAGCTCGCTGCTAAAAGCATGAACACTACTAGATCCAAGATTACAGCTTGAACGTTTCCGCATTTCCGTCTATAAGTGTTGCTGTTTTATTCAGTTCCCTCTGGGAGCTAGTTACGACTAAGGAATGCAAATGACTTCCTAGAGTAGACGAGAAATACTCAAATATATCCTTTATCTGCGGTGTTGTCTGCATGTTAAAGTAGCTACTCTTCTGTCTGCTCATTGACTGCGTGTGGAGTACTGAGATGAACTCTTGGCATTGTTGAAATTGTGGGGCTTGGCTTATGAAACTTGTTTTTAGTGGCGTGAAATTTACCGTACAGTACCACTTGTCAGTGCGTTTGTACATGGACGGGAATGTTGACTCATGTCCTGTTATTCCGTGTTTTCTAATCAACAATCCTTATTTTTTCTCAGAAGTCCCTGGGGCTGAAAGCGTGTGGTTTACAGCATGAAGTGTCTTGCTCAAGTGTTGAGTTATTCATAGTAAACACAAACACAATGCCACACTGCCAAAGCAAACAATCTTTTTTCTCCTGATATTCCTGATTTACATGGTCTTAACAGCTCTCAGTGCAATTTAAAATGTATTTCCTCATTTAAAAAATTAGAAATGACTAGCCCTGAGGATATCTTTGAGTCATTAATTGGTGTAATCAGTTAAAACTTCTAAACCTGTAAAGGTTAAATATACAAGATGTACAGGCAGGCTATCGGTTGAACATTTTATATCTGATGATCCTTTGGATCGTTTCATCCACCCATACACGGTAACCTGTCTATCAGGAAATCCCTGATGAATCAGTCTGACCACTTTTCTTTCTCTCTGTCTTCCAGCAGAGAGCGATACAGACAGCGCCAGTGAGGAAGACTCCAAAGAGGTAAGTGCAAAATTTATCCAAACTATTTCCTTTTGCGAAACTGGACAGGTTTAAACACAGAATAGTTTGTTATTGTGTTCACATGTGAAATTATTGCAGACTACAGTTGCTGAGTGATAGTGGGCAAAAGGAATAACCAGAAAGACGAGTGCTTTTAATGGGTGTGTCCAAGCATTACCCAGAATCCTTTTGTGTATGTCTGTTTATTGCAAAGACTTTAGGGGTGTGAGGAAATAAATTGTGCTTCTCGTACAGATGCTAAAGACCAAAATATGCTCTATGACATTATTCAAAGACAATTCTTATTTGATTAGTTCACTTGGAAATTGAAAATTCATGGCAATCCAAAATGAGTTTGTTTCTTCATCAGAACAGATTTGGAGAAATGTAGCATTACATAATTTGCTCACCAATGGATCCTCTGCAGTGAATGGGTGCCGTCAGAATGAGAGTCCAAACGGCTGATAAAAACATTGCAATAATCCACAAGTAAACCTCACCACTCCAGTCCATCAATTAACATCTTGTGTCCTCTATTCATAACATTGCTTTCTCAAGTGAAAAAGTTGTCTTCTCTGAATCAGGAGCGAAATATGCACAGATCAAGCACCTTTTACAAGTGAAACAGTCCAAAGCCGCTCTAAACAAATATGTCAGTGGATTTTGATGTGAGAGAACAACAAGAGATGGACTTTTTCACTGGAGGAAGTGTTATTATGGACTTATATTTTGATTATATTTTTGAACCAGTGGTTTAAAGTTAAACGTCTTAATAATGGATTTATTTCTTACAAACAAGCAGCTTTTCATTTTCACTTAATAGACTCATCGTGTGGATTACTTGTGGATTATTGCGATGTTTTTATCAGCTGTTTGGACTCTCATTCTGACGGCACCCATTCACTGCAGAGGATCCATTGGTGAGCAAGTGATGGAATGCTACGTTTCTTCAAATCTGTTCTGATGAAGAAACAAACTCATCTACATCTTGGATGGCCTGAGGGAGAGTAAATTTTAAGCAGATCTTTCATTTTTGGGGTGAACTGTTCCTTTAAAATTAGTGCGTGTTGCATTCTCAGCCACAAGAGGCACTGTCATATAAACTGCTTGCACCTGTGCTGACTTTCAGGTCAACTACAGCAAATGCAACAGTTTGAGGAGAATCTTGCTGAGCGAGTTACTGTTTACATGTTTATAGCAGCTGCCTGAACAGCAACATTCAGTTTAGTGGCTCAGACATTTAAAGAAAGCTCTTTTGTACAGAGATTTACAGTTACTGACATAACACAAATATGCAGGTTAACATGCTTGCAGTGCCAAAAAATGTGCTTTTGCATGCATGCATAGAGTACGTTTCTAGAAGAGCACTGATCCAGAGCCTGTGAAGGATCACCTGTTTTTTTTTTTTTTGTGCTTTTGAATTTTGCAGAGCAAGTTTTCACAGGCTGCTTTCTCACTCTGCCACTCTGTGGGCCAAATATATCAAACGCTGTCAGTGCTTGTGTAAATGTTTTCACAGCCCACTGCAGTAGTAAGATTACAGACTCAAATTTCCTTGATAGTCTAACAAGTCTAAGCACTCGCTCACTTTGGCTTTTTGCACGATTAGTCCGGCCTGTGATTGTCTCTAGTGATGTCACAGCTGTTTTTGAGTAAACTAGTCTCGGGGGCCATTTCCTGAGCTTAAAGTTTTGCATTTAGTTTTGTACAAGCGTGCCAGATTATATAAATCAACTGTAGCATGTTATACAGACTGATACACACAGAATATAAACAAGCATTTTTACATTTATAAGGAAATGCATTTTGTAGGTAAAGGACTGGATAAAAAGACGTCGATTTTGGCAATTTTGCAAAAATTGATTGTAAAGGTGCATTTTAAGCATAATTCGTATAAACTAATGATGCAATTATCATCCTAGAGCACATTTAATTGGATAAAAGTTTGTATATGCATGATGAGTCCTAATATTTTGGTCAGTTTTTATTCTGGAAAAGGAAGACTACATTTTAAATGGCTTTATCTGCTAAAAGATGAGTTTTAAGCAACAGACATGGACTAAAAGCTACAAAACTCAATTTGATTTTAAAATACCAGGTCTTGTGATTTATTGTTTCATGCCTGAAAGATTGTGGCTTTTCCTAGTTCCCGTTTACTAGCGCACAGTATCTCTCCACACATGTAAGTTCCAGCATGCATCTGGGTAAATCTTACATGGTAGACGCTCTCAACCCCCTGTTTTCGGTTCCTGTACCTCAGAACTCTGATGCAAAACAAGAGAGGGGAAAAAAAGAGAAAGAGTAAGCAGTGACGTGACGCGTCTCTCTGATTCCGGCAAATGTGCTGCGGCTTGTTAGAAAACTATTGAAATAGAAAAACTGAATCTCTGATTCACCCAAAGAGTTACTGTAGACCAGAAGACCGCTGTCAGTTTTGACGGCTGATTAAAATGTCATTTAGGCTTCGAGGGAGGGGAATTTTGCTTCACCTGCGAAAAAAAACAAACAAAAATAAACTTCATGGCAGGATATTAACACCCTGAAAAGTTTATCATGATCTTACCATTCTAAAGGCTGAAGGCTTTAAATTAAATTATACCTTTTAGACATACTTTTCCCCCTTAGTTTATTAGGAATGTAACCGCCGCATCAAATATATTAATTTAAAAAAAAAAATGATGATGATAATAATAAAAGAGAAATAAAACAACGTAATTTAGTATTTACGATATATTGTCATAGAAGAATAAAGTTACTAAATTTACTAAATTTGTCCAAGAGCAATGAGTGTTTTTGTATTATTTAATAATTTTAATTCATTTTTAATGTCATTTTATTTTATATGAATTTTCTATATTTCACATAAGCATATTTTATTGTTTTATTTATTTTTACATATATTGAGCAGATTTTTCTTTGGACATAAATAATATTTTCACATTGCTTTAAATTTAAGAACTTAATGTTTGATTTTAATGTTAGAGTCTTTAAGCTCTACTGAAAGATCTCGCCCTCACTTTTTGTCTTTAGTTTTTGTGATAAATTTGCCCTCAAATGGTGCCAGGAAGCCAGCAGATCCTGCAGTCCGATGATAGCCAGTCTGTCGCCATAATTCTGTCAGTAAAAACAATAGAAGCTATAAATAATCATTAATTTTAAATGCTGTTGGAAGACTGTTTTATGTGCCAGTTATCAGTCTAAACACAGTTGAGGTGTATGAAGCAAACGTCTTACAGGCAGCGTGGCAGTTTCTAGAGAGAACAATCAAAGGCGTGAAGTTGAGTGTCAGAGAGGAAATGCAACTGATGGCGGTGAGCTGTGTGCTGTGTGTGGTGGGGCCCCTGGAGTTGTGGGCGAGAACGCTCTCATGCAATTTGGGATTATCATAATTTGAACACAAGGAAGTGTGTGTGTGTTTTATGACATGGCCTCAGGTTGTAATTCATGAAAATATACTGCTAGTTCCTGGGCAGAAAATTGACAGATTGCAAGTGCAAACTATCACCTTTGTGCTCTTGATGAAGACACTTAACATCAGCAGAGATTACCAGACTTTTTGTCATATTTGCATGTTCATGATTTTCTGATGTTGGTTAAAAATGAAAAGTAAAATTTGAAATTTTACTTTTTGAAAAAGTAAAAATGAAAATTTAATTTTTTAACATTTTTGTTATTTAAATAATGACTGAGAGGGTCTGGAAGGGAGTTTAGAGAAAATCCTTTTAAAAAATGTCAAACAAATAAATACAAAAATGATTAAAGTAAATATGTAGATAAATAAATAAAAACATTTGATTTTAAAATAAATCTCAACTAGTTTAAAATAATAAAAAAATTGAATTAAAATATAATACATTAAAATGAATAAATAAAAACATTTGATTGTCAGATTAAAATTAAACAAAATTAATTAAAATAAACATAATTATAGCATTAAAATAAACAAATAATTCCTAAATAATAAAAAATGATTAAAGTAAATATGTAAATAAAAAAAAAAATTTAAAATAAATATCAACTAGTTTAAAATCAACAAAAATGAATTAAAATACAATACATTAATATGATTAAATAAAAACATTTGATTATAATAAAAGTTAAATAAAAACAAATAATAAACAATTAAAAAATGAAAATAAATATAATTATAATAGATTAAAATAAATATATAAGCAATTCATATATCAGGACAGTATAATAATGTAATGTAATATAGTGTAATAGAACACACACACACACACACACATATATAATATACAGTTTTCACACTATAAATTGGGTATTTATGAGTATATAGTTGCATTTTACATTTTAGGATGGGGTCCCTTACATGAGGATGATTATATTTGGGAGTCCATGGCATCTAAAAGATTGAAAACTGTCACATTATTAGAATTAGTCATTTCTTCTAGTGTCCTAATCACTGACATGGCTTTGTTTCACCCTGCAGCGTATTCAGGCCGCGCTATTTGGACATGAAGACAAGAAGGTGAGGATGGCGCTGCCTGGCATGTCCTCTTTCATTTCTACCGACAAGCCCAACTTCAAGATAACCACTGTCCGAGACCGCACACCTTCGCCCTTGCACGCCCCCTTCACCGCTGGTACGACCTGGAGCCTCTTAAACACCCCTTTGCCCTCGTCCTCCCACAGCCCCGGACCCTCCAGCCAGCTATCGGCCCACGAAAAACGTGCCAGCGTCATCATGAAAACCTCAGACGTGTCCAAATCCTCCGTCAAGACTTGCTGATGAAACTTGCACGCGACGTCCAGCCGTCAGAACACTATCATCGCCTTCGATAAAGGACCTACGAGCTCACAGGACAGCGATGGACCACCCTATGGGAGGTTGACCCAATGCTCCCAGAAAGGAAGTGACACGTGAGCTTACATTCAGGGAGTTTTTGAGCGCAGTGACGTGTATCCGTAAGCTGCCGTAGTGATCCGCAAGCCATTGTGAATGTGTATATAGAGGGATCATTGCCTAATTGCCTTTACTCGCCCGGAGCACCTTATGGATGAGCACTGGCTGCCATAATCAGTGACTTTTGTAGCTCGCAATCAAGGATAGACGTTCTACGAGAAAAAAACATATGCACATAAATGGCATAATCTTAACTTATCTTAAGACCTTCATTGTGAGCGAATCAATTTTTATACCTTAGGGATCTTTATGCAATGGATAGTACATGCCATTTTACATTATGGGCCCTGTGATGTAAGAAATCCTGTGTGAATTTGTGTCAGTTTGTGGTTTTTATGACAAAACAAAGCACTTGTTTTATGATTTTTATTTTTTTTTATTAAGAAAATGTAAGTTTGAACCTTTTAATGTGTCTCTTTCTACTGTATATGTGAACGTAAAGATGTAAAGTAGATGTAAAGTATATGTTCTGCTTGTCATGTGTCTGCAGCTGTGTATTCAAGTCCCAGATAATGTGTGTGCCCATCGGATCTTTATACACATTCAAGGGCTTCTTTAATGATTTCCACAAGATTCTGGTGTATAAAAATCATGTGATCATAGGAATAAATGATAGACGCTGTTTGGGTCAGATTTCAGTTGGTTGTGTGTCGTCTGTACTGTCAAAACTGAACAATCACTCTGTATTTTGAGTGAGTCATTTTCCGTGCTTTCAGTCAAAATCTGCTTTTGTTTAGTTTTGATGCTGGAAAGCGACTTATTTTTTTCCTCTCCTGTGTCTCGTTTCATTTCTATCTCTCTTTTTCCTATCTAGGGATTAAATATAGTGATACATCTTTCCACCTTAAGATATTTGTAACTCGAATGTGCGAGACTTCCGGTGTCATTCTTCCTGTTATTTTACCTGTACAAGGCTACAGCAATTCTGCTTGATCCATATTACTTTAAATTCGTTATCATAATCATAAACACACTAGTTTGTAGCGCAAACAGTGTTACAGTTTACTGTTCTTTGTCGTTGTTCTAGTTATATAGCGGCTAATTAACTGAACGTCTCGCACATTTACAGAAAATAGCTACTTCCTTGTAGCAAAATAAGGCGAATACAATGCAGGCCTATTGGCTTGGCTAATAAATCAGACGATATTGCGATTGTCGGGGAATAACCATGTCCACAGATGATAAAAAGAAACATTAGCTCCCTCTTGTGTCGCATCTACCAGTATCCTTGTCAACTGCTAATACATTTTGTTTTTTATTCCAACAATTGCCAAAGTTAAGCTGTTCAAACGAATCTGCCACATAAACAACATTTTACATTGCAAGTGGATTCTCAGCATGAGAGAAATGTTAACATGAATGAAAACATGAATTCTGATCCCTCAACAAACTCTAGGAATGTATTTTTTTCTGCCATACTGTATATTGCTTTAGATACTGATTTTGCAAGAGAATGTGGTCACATGAAAAACAACTAGTGCTTTATCTAAAACTCATGAATTGTCATTAAAATCTGCCATTAACAACTGCAAATATATGAAGAAGGGAGCTAAACCTCACATAAGATATACTGAAGCGTTTGGAACATTAAAAATGTGCGTGTTCACAACTGACTCTCCGGGCACATTACATACACATGTCACTTTTCAAGTATTTAACTTAAACTTGTCAAATACTTTCATGATCCATAATTGTTTTAACACAAAGTGTCCCTTCCAGATTAGTACTGCAACCACTGATCTATAGGCCTATATAATGTCTCTATTATAGATCAGTGACTGTAACTGATAAGTGAATGTTAGTGCAATGCTTCTTATTTAGCTGGTTTTAACACAACTCATGCTCATGTTGTGTAAAGTGATCTGGCCTGTGTGTGTGTGTGTGTGTGTGTGTGTGTGTGAAGGAATGGTCTGTCTGTCTTTTGGTTTCAGTTGCTGTTCTTAATTGCACCTGGGTCACTGTGACAACAACAAAGCAGAGATACTATCACTGTAGCAAACATATTTCTGAACATTATTGCACAATTTTATTGCATTGGGACAGAGTTCTACCTCTGTCTACTGAATCCATCTCTACAGAGTTCAGTGTAACTAATAATCTGAAAGAACTGCAGCAGATGTTTGTTGGACCATTTATATTGGGTTGGTTTCTCATATTTGTTGTTTTTCTGTAGACGTGAGGGCATTAAATTGAGGTTATTGCACAGCCTAGCGGCAGAGGAATTACACTTCTGTTTGTTTCGATAAGGGCTGTTTTATCAGTTTCCAGACAGCAGAGGTCAGTGCAGATCATGTAACGTGTAAAGCAAACATAAGCTAAAAATTTTCAAGTTGTAATAGTGGACAAAGAGTTCAACCATGAGCCAGGATGTTTGGTATGATTCTCTGCTAAACAGTGAAAATGGGGTGGCAGGTTTTAAATATGTCCAGGCAAGAACATGAAAGAATGAAATTAAAGTGGAAAATAAAGGCCTAATTTAGAGTGTCAACAGGGAGCTCAAGTTTATCCGCTTATCTGAATTATTAATTTTCAGTTGGGTCAACATCTTGAAAAGGATTTTTAGGTTCTGTTTAGGATCGTTTTGAGTTTAAAACTACGTCAGCTGCTTTAAAACCTTTCAGGAATCCGCATTAAAAATAAAATAATATATATATATATATATATATATATATATATATATATATATATATATA
>JAFVLL020024300.1:0-32424 GCA_021397915.2 Tor tambroides | reverse complement strand
ATATACTGAAAGTACTATACTTATAGCTATAGGTCTTAAACACATCATTTTATATTTTATTAGTGGCAGATCAGCCCATTGATTGATTGCAGCTGAAGAGTGAGCAGGCAGGCACTGTGTGGGTGGGTGAAGGGCAGATGGATGGGAAGAGCACTGATAATAGCCTAATGTGTACACTGTCATTTACAAAGGCCACCATGTTTAGCCCTCAGATAATTTCCCCTGCCCTCCTTGAATGAACACTTCTGTCATGTAAAGAACTATTAGAGTTAGAGCTCTTTTGTAGACTAATTACTGTCAGAGCTAAAGTAGCCTGTAGTGTTTGAATGCTCACCTGAGAAACGGAAAAAGGATTATTTACAAATTTGCTTCGTAAAATCTTCTTCTTTGTGCAAAAGTATGCTCTGAAAATGTTTGTTTTTATTATGTGTTTTTCCAGTGGGCTAAACAATACCCCACCTTAAACTGTAAATTAATAAAATTTTAAAAAGTTAATAAAATGAAATGATTAAATAAATGCAGTTTAAAGAAAATGTGAAATAGATGGGTTTTGGTTAAGGTTAGATGATTTGTGCCCTACTCAGTGTTATTTTAGTATCATTTATATACTATTATAGTATTTATTAATATTTTGATTTATGTTATTTTACTTCAGTTAAGGCTTATTTTATTCCAAGTAACAAAATGTTTTTTGTTTTTTTTATGGTTTTAAAGTTAATTTTACTTAACAATAATAATCCTGGCTCAATTGAATGAAAATACACATTTGCTTATCCCATTTATTACATAGTAGTATATTCTGGCTCTAGTATTTTCTGCCTGTCAGGATGTGCTACACTGGTTGCATGTTAAAGAAGCACATTTTCTTAGACAAGCATGACAACTTTAACTCAGCTTATCCTGACAACTTAATTCTGAGCGGTTATAGGTCAGATGTTAGAAATAGGAAGCCAGTAATCTAAACCTGAGACTGGAGGAAGTCCTTATGCTTTGTGTGCCTAGAATGTAACCAGCAATGACTTCAATTCTGATGGCATGCTACATTCATAGAGTAGTTTCATTGCCAGCTTTGCCTTGAGCCTTTCCTTCACTGAAACCATCCGTTTAATGCATAAAAGAGTTTGCTTAATCAATACTATAAGGCTTAAACATCTTTATGCTTCACTTGATTAGATTGTCTTAGAAAACATGAAGCAAATGCATGGATAAAGATATATTCACAATGAACAGGCTCACTTTGCTACTCTGGCAATGAACCACCAACGAGCAGTGTGACATATTGCAGCACCCGCTCTGTAGGTGCTCATCACATTATAATGCAAATGCGTTTATTCGGCTACCAAAGAGACTCATGGCATTTACTGAATCAGTTCTATATGGAGAGATTATTGCACTGTATTGTCTGGGAAAAAAACCAATTGCTCAATTACGGGTGTGTGGCGAGTCATTATAAATCTCGACCTGGCACACTGCATATTAAAGGCCCTTATTTGGAAGCCACAGACACTTTGGTAGGCAGTTTAGTCTCAAGGGACTGCCATTGCTAGAGAAATTCTTGAATGACTTCTCATTATAAGAGTATCTATGAGTAAAAAAATGATTTGGGACCAAATCAAAATAGGTTTGTGAAATTATGGCTGGGTTACTTTAATTACCTTAAACTATTGGAATCGAAGAACCTGTAAGGTGCAGTTCATGAACTCTTGTACTTTTGAGCAAAATGCTTAACCCTACATTGCTCCAGGGGGACTGTCCTCCATAATATGTGTACTATAAGTCACTTTGTCTCAATGCCTCAGCTAAACGGCTTCTTACTTGTGCACAATACACCCATTTCATAAAAATGGTGAATTAATAAACCTGTGGGACAACATTTATGTCCACCTGCATGTCTCACATCTTCCTCCTGTATCCACAAAACATATGAGCTTTGCTCATGTGAAATACACAATCTTTGTCATGACCAAGGCAGATCACATCATATTAAATACTTTGCCTGAATGGTAAATTAAGTATCTTCTCAGAGCTAATGGTTTAGTTATTTCCAGCCAATGGGCTGCACAGCACTTACTAAATGGGTCACACCAGCAATGAAAAGTTCCAATCTGTCTAGTGGATCCATCAGAAAGGGACTTTAGCCATGACTGCAGTAATAGTTCTGAGCAGATGATTAGAAATGCACTCTGCTGTGGCACATTCAGACGTTAACAAAGCCTTAGTAATCAGAGTTGAAGAGAGCTGCATTCTGACTCAATCTTAAAGCATTAATGGCTTCTTTTGCTGGTAAATTGTGACAAGTTCATACAAAAAGCTGTTAATCTTACATTTGTTTGGTCAAGAGGAATGTGGGTAGGAAGGTAAGCACACTGAACTACACGCTACAAGCTTCAAAGCTTTGCTTTGAAATGTGACCTTATTAAATCTACTGCAATAAACTGATGTTAAAACTGGGAGAAAATTCCAAAATGTTCACTTTCACAACTGATATTTTCACTTTCTTGAGAACTTTTGTGATTTTGTGCTTCCCTGTGTGTATTATGGGGCCTAACGGCACATAGAACATTTCCTTCCAGTTGAGAAAGTCTTTACGCTTCATTCAGCTGCCCGAGCTCCATTGAGGTTTACGATGGTCACAGAATTCCTGAAAAACATATGTCCAGGCAAGGCACTGACTCATATTGATAATGCTCGCTGAAACTGTGATGTTGTTCTAGCGGTGGAGATGTTGCACCAAAATGAGGGCAAATTAACGATGCAATGCCTAGAGAGCTGTATTAAATGGCATGTTTAATTCAGCTGCCTCCCAGTGGATGCTAATCCCTTTATTCTCTATTCATGTAAATCTTCCCCTGGACACCATGGCTTTTCAAACACCCGGCACGGCCACAGTTTAATGAGTTACAGATAACAATTGTATTTTGCATGATCACCAGGATGCATATGGACCATGCAGACACTTCTAATCATGTGCTAACTACAAGGAATTAGAGAAATGTCAATCAAGCAACATCTGTTTCTCAAAGGGGGGGAATAAAATGGTGCACGTCTAACAAACCATATGTTCAGTGGAATTTTCACAGCATGTACAAAATCATGTTTATCAAGTGCAAGTAATGTTAAAATTCTTTAATAATCTTAAAATTATTTAATACTAAAAAGTCTGTTATTCTAAAACACTGGCTTTTTGTCCTCAGTTAGAATAGAGTTGGATTCCTTGGAGTGCAGAGTTAGCAAAACACTTGATTACACACATTATGAAGTCACATAGATTATTTCTGTATCTGTTAAATTCTGTGAAGCGTGCGTGTGAGTATAGTTAGATACAGCATGAGATTGTAAGTGCTGTTATGTAATGCAGAAGGCTTAGACACTGACTTTTTGTTTGGGTAGATAGTAGCATAAAATATAAAAAAAGAAAAAAGCAATAATAATATTTTTCCAGTATAATATTCATATCCTGTGTAATTATTGTGCAATTGTTTCTTTCTTACACTATATTAAGTTGCAGGCATAAATTCATTACTGGTGCCTCATGCCTGTTATGGCCTCATGTCAATTAACCACATTCATAATTCACACTAATGACGATCCCTGATGGGTATGGAAGCATGAAAGTGCTGACCTGTAGAACACAACTCAAACCCTATACTGAGCAGGACAAAGTGATTAAAGAGTCTCCATATATATATATATATATATAGAGAGAGAGAGAGAGAGAGAGAGAGAGAGAGAGAGAGACAATTCTTCGATGAGTGGTTTTCAATTTAATTGTGCACTTGTCCAGCAGCCCTAATCTCACCTCCCTTCTATGGCTAGTATGATCTGAATATTTTTTTTTTTTGCAGCTGAAATAGGATGTACAGGATTGCTCATGTAGGCTCTTCTCATGCAAACCAACATGCACTGCTGCACACATGTGATGTCCGGATTAGAAGACACATGAACAATCCACACACACACGCACACACACACACACACGAACAATCCACGCGCACACACATGCGCACACACACACACACACACACTCCTGCTCCTGCCCTGGCAAAAATAAAACTTCTGTGTCACGATGATAAAATTTTAATGATAGGATTTAGAGTGCTTAAATGAAAAACTAATGCCTCTTCAATTATGTGCTTGTTTATGTGGTTCATGAGGACACAGGATTTGTATAATGACCGGGACTGACATAGGTATTATAACATGATTTATAATTTACAAGGTGATTTATGAGGAAACTTTTGGTGTCCCATAATTCAAAATGCTTAAAAAAACATACTAAATGGTGAAAATAAAAATGCACAATGTTTCCTGTGAGGGGTATAGATTTAGGTGTAGGGTTGGTGTAGGGCAATAGAAAATACTGTTTGTACAGTACAAAAACTATTATGCCAATGGAGAGTCATGGTAAACCATAAAAACCTACATGTGAATTACTGAAGTCAATTCGTAAAATTCCATGGTCAACTGTAAGTGGAAAGTGGAAGCATTGAAGAGCAGCAGCTCTTGACGTAAGGTCACATAGCAGGGTTACCAAGTGCTGAGGTGTATGGTGTGTAAAACTCACCAACGCTCTGCTGATTCCATAGCTGAAGAGTTCCAGACTTCCACTGGCATTAATATCAACACAAGCTTCATGGAATGGGTTTCCATGGCCGAGCAGCTGCATGCAAGCCTCACAAGTGCAATGCAAAGCGTTGGTGTAAAGCACATCGCCACTGGAATCTGGAGCAGTGGAAATGTGTTGTGTGGAGTGACAAATCACGCTTCTCTGTTTGGCAGTCTGATTGGTGAGTCTGGTGAAAAGTTTGGTGGAAGAGGAATAATGGTATGGGGCTGCCTTTCAGGGGTTGGGCTAGACCCCATATTTTCAGTGAAGGAAAATCTTAATGCTTCAGCACATGATTCCAAGACATTCTGGAGAATGCTATGATTTCAACTTTGTATTTTGGGGAAGGCTCTTTCCTATTCCTGCATGACTGTGCCCCAGTGCACAAAGTAAGGTCTATAAAGACATGTTGCTTTGGAAGAACTTGACTGGCTCACACAGAGCCCTGACCTCAACTGCACTGAACACTGTTGGGATGAACTGGAATGGAGACTGCGAACCAGGACTTCCTGGCCAAAATCAGTGCCTGACCTCATAAATGCTCTATTGGATGAATGGTCAAAATTTCAGAATGGTCAAAACACTCCAAAATCTTGTGGAAAGCCTTCACAGAAAAGTGGAAGATGTTGTACCTGCAAAGGGGAGACCAACTCCATATTAATGTCTATGTATTTAAAATGTTCTGTTATTAAAGTCTCTTTTGGAATGGTCAGGTGTTCTAATACGTTTGTCCATATAGTGTAGTAAAAAATGTCATTCAGTTGGAAGATAGAAGATAATAACCACTTTTACACATTAAACTCTAGATTACCATAAATTGCCAGATTTCAAGTTTCATGGCAGTTTGTAACCATTTTACCTTTTGGTCAATTGGTGGCTCATTTGTACATTTTTGTACAATTTAATGATTGATATGTTTAGGGATGGGGTTGGGGGTGTTCCTTCATCCTTTCACAATACTTATTTTTTAAAATGTGCAGGTTAAGAGGCTTAAAATGCAGCATTTAAAGAGTCTGTGTAGTGCAGGGATGTCAAACACAGTTCCTGGAGGGCCACAGCTCCAATTCTAATTAAACACACCTGGACCAGCTTATAAAGGTTTGAAGGATTACTTGAAAAGTAATTTTACTTTTACCCAGACTTGGGGCATTTACACAACACTCTTTGGAAAAATGGAAAACTTTTTACAGAAAAATAATGTTTTGACATGACAACAGTGTCTTGAGGGCCTGAAAACAAACTTTTGAAAATGCAATTCAAAGTGTAAGTTTTTGAAAACCATACCATTATTGTCTCTGTGTAAACTACAAAAACCTGTATTTGTGAAAATGGAGACATTATGCGCATGCTTATTATGTGTTCAGTCTATAGGTAGGTGTGTATGCACTGGTGTTTCTTTGCAAAGTCACATTGCCAACTACTGGCCTGGCATGCATAATACACATAAAACATTTTTAGCCATTTTCACAGATCAGTGTGAACGGGTATCGTTTTGACAACATTGGAGCTAAACTTGGAGCTAAATTTGAATTGTGGAATCCAAAAATGTTCTCTGTGTCAACAGTGCAGAGCAATCAAATCATCTCTATTAGAATTTTAATATGAGCCCAAAACAAAAATGTCAAGTCAGCGTGAACAGACCTTGCACATATGCTCATACCAGTAAACGTCTTGTCAAAATAGTAATTTACCAGAATTGCCAGAAGTGATTAAATGGTATTTCTTATAAGGTCCTGTTCACAGTTGATCTCTAAATTGTTACGAGCACTTTTTTTCAGAAACGGTTGTATGTGTAAAAGCCCCTACATTAAAGGCTACTCTAGATATGATCAGTTTTCATATAGTAAACATGATCAAATCAGCAATTTTTGAGGAATTATTTAGTATACATTGACATCTCAATATCTCAGTGTCTACAAAAACTCCAGTCAAAGTGCTTGTAGAATTTGAAGCAGCATATCATTCTCATTTAAAGTATCATTTAAAGGCTTCTGTGTGCATTATTCATGTTGTTCTAAAAGTGCCTCCCATAAATAAAAAATGGCTTAGTCTAACACGCTAAAGTATACATCTGCCTAGCTTACTAATGTTTGGCTTTTAAAGACTGGACAAATTAGGTTGAATTAAGGATTGTGTCAAAAATAACAAAGAAATGAAATAAATTTGGACCACCCCTGGTTATTCCATCCAAAAATAGGATAAATTATGAGTTCAAAATGTGTTTTTTTTTTTTTTTGTTTTGTTTTTTTTTGCCAAATGAGATGACATAAAAAGCTTTAAAGAAATGGGAATCAAAAATGATCAGAGCTGCCTCTCCAGATTTTAACAAGAAAAAAAAATAAAGTACTTAAATATACTAGATGAAAATGTGGTCAGAATGCTCCACTGTATTAGTATTTATTTCTTATTTTTCAGGCTTTTAGTTATACTTATGGGAAACAGGGAAACTTATAACTTTGGAAAGCTTACTAAAAAGAAAACATTTGTCTGAGAAGCTAATACGAGTGTTAAATAGACTGGCACTGATAAATATTCATGGTATACAATTAACACTAGCAGAGAAAGTGATAATTCATACACTTCCAAATGAATATTACATTAGCTGAGCTTATATTAGTAGATTTTGGTTATTGCATTTGCAGGAAATTATGTTATAAGGGATTATAATAATTTATGTAATTAGGTACTGTAAATAATAAAAGAGGTCAAAATATACCTTATTATATATATTTATAATAACAAATGCTGCTAGGTCTTGCTGCTAGCTTTTCTCTACAGTCCCCACAACTCCAGTGGCTCCAGTGTCAGTGTATTCAAGGCACGTCAACACGTCACCTCTCCAGCAATACGGGATTTCTTCGGCTGCTACAGATTCTTCTGGACTACAGGAGTGCAGCCAATTAAGTCGCTAGATGCTGGAGTTTAAGTGAGTTCAGCTTCTTTTTATATCCTTAGGGAGAAGACAACTAGCAAACGTGGTTGCAGATGTAATCAGCGTGGGGAGATTGTAATCAAGCAGCTTGTGTAAGAGTAAACTTAAATAATGTGAAGGGCTGTACACACTGTGTGTACATTCAGTGCCATCTGTAAAGTTTTTCTTCGCCCCACTTATCTAAAAAAATCACATAACAATCACACTGATTAATATACACACAACAAAAATTACTTCTGTAAAACCACACAGCGATTCATGGAAAACCACTTAACGGCCTAAAAGTGATTACTTGTGTAGTTTTCTGTGGCAAATTGGTAATGCTTGTTTGTCTTGTTTACATCGCCTGAAGATTTATCTCAGGAATGCAGTGTCTGACAAAAGACTGAGTGGACAATTTATTGATACTTTTCACTTTACAGTCATAGTTTTGATTGGAATAAATTGGATTGGAAAAAATCCAGTTGGACAGTCATATACTGTCCAGTCAAAATTTTCAACGATGAGTGAGATCCACAGAGAGTTTGAACTCTATGCAACCTCTGTGTGAGTCGCCATTGGAAATGAATGGCTTCCACTCTGATGTCTGTTGTTTGTTGTAAGCAGTGAAAAGGCGGTTTAAGAAGGTTTGTTTTCTCTCCCAAATCTGGACTGTGTGGATTAAATTTGTTTTATACCTACACATGCACATTGTAGATTCATTTCAAGCATGCTTTTTATGTGAAAGGCTTTAGCATATTCTCATCAATTCAAACACATTCTAACAGCCTTTTACTAGATTATACTCTGGTGATGAAATATGCATAACCTGAAATGCTATTAACATGCTATGGATTCCTAGGCAGCATGTAAAAGGCTGCTATGAATAAAATAGTATTTACTGCACTGCATGATAAAAAAGGAACAGATTTCTAAATACACATCCACACTAAATGCACAAGTTCACTTGCATATAGACAAATGCTACAAAGTGCTGCATTGCTTGCAGCATTACCCATCAGCTACATAGTACATCCTCAAAACCCAGCACAGTCCAAAACATGCACTATAATTGGCTGGCAGAAAATATTTTGTGATAAAATAAGTGCCCACCAGAGCCTAGGGCTGTCATGGAGAGAGGTGTGATATCTCAGGACACCTATTTGATATCTACTAGGTAGTAGGTTCATTTTACATGTAATATTTAAAGGTTTATAGACAAAGGAGATCTGCACTCATCCAAATAGTCCAAAAAGGCTTATATCATTTTTTTACTCAGAGGTCACTAAATAGTGCAAAAAAGTGCAAAGGTCTGTGTAGTATTCAAACAGACAGCACACTCTCAGCACCTTTAAGCTTAAAATGGAATTTAAAAAAAAAACACTTATAAAACATATAAATTCTGATCCTCAGAATTGCAGCTAGAGGGGGAAATAATAAATGATAAATAAATGACAGAAAATTATCCATTTGTATTGTTCTCCCTTTGTCAAAGCTGATAAACTGTGATCTCAATGGTTCATTGTAGTGGTATTTGAGGTAAGACATTAGCATGTTGAAACATCGTGTATATATTTTGCTAAATAATCTAGTTCCTCTTGGCTGTCACACAAATTATGCAAATATAAAGGTGGCCTCGCTTTTCAATCCTCTTCCCTTGTTTAGTCCATTCTGTTGTTGACAGTGACATGCCTTAACTGACCTGCTGTATTCCCACAGACTCTCTGGCTAGTGTGCTTAGTATCTGAAATAACTACCCCACTCCGAGCAGTGAGTGGAGTTCATCGCTGTGTAGCTAGAGGAGAATAGTTCTGTAGGGCCTGTGTGAGTCCCAGAGCTGTGTTAGAAATTCATAGCGAGAAAAAAGTGTGTTGTGCTTTTGCCATGATTTTCCTGTCTGAATAATCAACAAGTAATCCGCACAACTCCAGTCTATCAATGACATAAAAACGGCATGTTTGTAAGAAACAAATCCATTATTAAAGCATAATGGCAGATTTGTTTATTACAACCATGCATCTTTTTACTTCACAAGATGGTAATTGATGGACTACTGTGGTGTGCATTGCTTGTTACCACACCACCGGTACCAAAGAAATCACCTGTGTCCTGTCTGAATGACTATCGTCCCATAGCACTGACCCCAATCATGATGAAGTGCTTTGAGAGGTTAGTCATCAACAGTAAATGTGACATACCTTTAGCCACCTACCTAACTACATCCCCCATCTTCTTTTTCCTCCTCCTTCTCCTCTGCCTCCTCTGAGGGCTCCTCGGAGATAGATCCAATTTTTTTCAAGCTGCTTTCACTCGATTCTGAGGCATATAAAATAGTGCTGGGCATTTCATGAGATTGTGAACAATCCTAGCATTCAACCAACTATGTGGGGAAGCATATTACTTTTTTGTAGAGTCTGGATAATCATTTCATAAATATTATTTGAGAGAGTTATGTATGTATTTGTATTTCTATGTGCACTGTATATTTTAAGCTACTGGATTCCAAATTGTATATGATGCTTTAATGTTCAGCTTCAGTCATCTTTTGTGACATGAGGAAGTTAGAGAATGTTTCATTATTAAGTAATTAATGCACTTGCGACTGCTGTTGGCAATTGAAAGTGAAAGACAAATGCACTTTGTGTCAAGTTGCAGCAGACTGAAATCCGTTTTTGCTTTTGCCTATGCAATGAAAATAAAAAGTTAAGCAGCTTTACTTTAACACTCTCTCAATTTAATAATTTAACTCCCAGAATTTATCTGTTTTTATACTTGCATTTATTCATGGTTCTAATAAATGAAACTGTTAGTAAATGTTTAAGACATACCAAGGTTTATGCAAGTTTGAGGCAGCACATCAGGAAGCACAAAGACTGTTTCAGAATCTCTCAAGCAAGCATGCAAATCAACCCTTTGCTTATTAGGGAAGCCTGTCTGCGTAAAATTGACCAATATTTCAATCAAACCTCAGACCTTGATCCTCCAGGGGTGTAAAATTCTAACAATAATTTTAGGGTGTGTATTAGCAGGTATATAATATTACCTAAAAAAAAGAGTACCACAGTACTGACAGTTTTTTCTGACATTGTTGTGCAGAGTTTTTATGACTCTATTGTATAGTATGTACATTTATTCATTATTATTTCTGCATCTGCCTATAATCCTCAAGGTTATTTTCATTATGTGATTTTTTTTGTTTAACTGGCTAATGCTGTCGGTTAATGTTTAGCTGCCTTTTTCTCTTTTGCCATTCTTTACATAATTGAATTGATAGTGTCACATGCTATTGCTAGGCTGGATAATGCCATACTTAGACTTTTATTGAATTGATGCCACTGTGGTGTGTGTTTAAAAATCTTTAACTCTCTTTCTTTTAAGTCATTTCATCTTCTGTGAATTTAAAGGTGCTCATCATAAACCGTTCAGTGAAATTAAATTTTTTTTCACCAATCTCTTTAGCATCCTGACATATTGCTGTGGCATTTCTTCATGAACAGATTGCGCCTTTCAGTGCTTTGTGAAAAAGGGAAACATCTTGGCTCGTGCTTGCGTCTGTGCAAGAAACAATAGCTTTTGTCAGCTCGCTGAAACAAGATTAGCAACCAACTGTGCCCTCTGAGGCTTCAAAGAGGAGCAGTTCAAGAGGAAAACAGATAGGTGAGAGATTGCAAGCAGTTGTTTGTTGTGGATAAATCTGCTAATGATAAGAAAGCCACACAGTTGCCTAAACTTTGAGGTGAAGCTTTAAACGATGAATCACTGTGCTCTTAGGGTCCTGTCATGCTGGAATGGAGACTAAAAGGGATTTAGACACAAACACTTGCGGAAGACCAATAGGTGCTGGTGCTTTGCCACTAGGGGACAAGAGCATCAAAATGGACCATCTCTCAGCAGCCTTTTACCTGGGGGTCATTGCAGCAATCCAAATCTGTCAAGGCAATTTACAGCCCAGTCTGATCACCAGCATCTGCCGCCCAACTCATTATGGCTCCCACCAGTAGCTCAATCAATCTCATCCCCACCTGCATCCAGATCAGCTGGGCTTCGGGAGAAAAGGCGAGCGGGTTGTGAAATCACCGAGGTGGTGGGAGCACTGGGGGCAGTAATTGAAAGTTTAGAGATCTTCCATGCCATAATGTCAGTGAAAAGGTTTTTAATGTGATTTCACATGATAGGCTTGCAGTGGAGATCCAGCTGACAGTCCTTGAAATGGCTTAACACACTTAGCACTAAATCTTCCAGACACACCTGGCAGCCTTATTAATTTTGCATTTTCCATACAGCTTCCTCTTTATTTACTGATAATAAAGATAGAGTGGTCTGTGAAAGCTGCATTTATTCAGTGCTACGAAGCAGAATTTGACAAACAGTGACTCCATATGGTAGTTTAGCTGTATAGTCTTTCCATTTGTCTGACTCTGTATCTCTTCTCAGCGCAGTATCAGTTGAAATGGGGTGAGCTGTGTATTTGATAGCGTGTACCCAGCACGTGCGGATGCTGGCAGCCGTGGGCTAAAAGGTCTGTTATTTCTGTTGGGAAACTCTATATCGCAACCTCTCAGGTTATCTCAGGTCTCCATCAAGCTTTGGGACAGTCTGACTGAACATGCCAGCTTCAGATTGATTCACTCAGATGTGGTAAACCAGAGGTGAGGTTGGTGGCATTGTGGCTTCACTTTTATTAAAAAGGTTAATTTTAAATATAACTCATTGGTCATAACATTTGAGCGTTGAGTACCAGGTTTCTATCTTGTCCTCCTGTAATGTTTTATTTAAAAAATGGCAAATTTAACTGAAGTGTGGCTATACATTTCTCTCTCTCTCTCTCTGTGGAGAAAAACTGCTGTCACATTTTGCCACTGATAACAACCACAATGAACGCACAGCATTAAAAATAGCAAATACCAGCTCTATATTGGCACTCATTATAACACACCATAACATAATAAAAACTTCTATTCAACAATTGGAGATTCTTCCTTTGTTTAAGATCCCTGCTGCAGAAAATATCTATTCTATTGCCTGATGTTAAGTGATACCCGGAGGGCATTATTAATCTTATTTAACAATTAATAGTCCCCCTGGAGTAATACATTTTAGTGCATTTCAATTGTTCCCCTGGAGTAATACATTTTTAGTGCATTTCAAAAATACTGCTAATTTCTTCTTCTACAGAGTCTTCATATACTGTAAGTGATTTATTGCCACAAGATATGCTGTTCATGTACCTCTTTGTAAAGGTGATTTTTCTTTGACATATTAAACCATGCTTATTTACTTGGTAACAAAGTGGAAGTTAATGGCGTGGTTAACTAATCAGGTCATTGAAGAACATTGCTCTCATGACTCACTGCCTGATCTTGTTCTATCAACTAAATAATGGACTTTAAAGCTGCTGCACTAAGACATCTAAGTGGTTACTAGGTGAACTATTGTAAATTTAACAAAACATCTATGTGTCATCAATAATTTTGGTCCATTTTCCTGGAAGAGAAAGACTGTACATTTTAAATGTGTTTATGTGCTTAAGAGTACACTAGCATATAGATGATTTCATTCATTTTTTATTTAACCAGATTAAAAACTCATTGAGATTAAAATCTCATTTGCAAGAGTGACCTGGCCAAGAAAAAAGCAACAAATAACATAGCATATACAAATTTACACCATAACACAAAACACAAAATAAAAAATCACAACAACAATTTACCAAAGGATAAAACACACAGCTTGTTAAAAGTAACTTAAATTCATGTAATGATGGAAGCACGGTCAGCTTTAGAATGCTTTGTAGATTATTCCAAGCCAAAGATGCATTATATCCAAAACCCTTTTTTCCTAGCTCTGTTCGCACTCGAGGGACTCAAACAGTCCCTTTTAAACAGACATGGACACAAAATTCCCATTTTGATTTTATCTTTTAAAAAAGACATCTTGCTGGATTTCATTCATATTTTACCTGCAAATTTCTTGTCTCCCCATCACTAGCTAGCCAATTCTACCAGGTTTTTAGAAGGTTGGAGTGTATTGGTCTCTGCATGGGAGCCTAAAAGAGCTTATCCTGTAATAAGTCCTGGAATGTTGATAGTGACAGAAGAATCTGATATACAATATAGAACAACCATGGCAGATATCTGGATTGCTCTAGAGAGGATTACAGTGTAGCATCTGCTGAAATTATGCGTCCATGTGGGAAAATTATATGCCTGCAGTGTGAATGTCAGCAGAAAGAAATATACAGAGTGTTTTTTTAAGGTGGAAAATAATCACACTGTTACAGCATAGCCTAAATATATTTCCTGTTAATACCACGGAGGTAAAAAAAAAAAAAAAAAGCGTTTTCTGAGAAAATATGCTATCAATGTTTAGCATGGTATTTTGTTTGGCCTAGCAAGTTTATTAACCATATTCAGCATATTTTAGACTGAAGATTCCTTATTCATTAATTTTTCAATGTGAGGACAAATAAGGACTCATATCTTTGATCTAAGGAGTTGTAAATGTTTAACAGGAATCTTAACTTCCCTCTTGTGCAGTGAAACTGTTGCCTTTGCACATGGTTCAGACACACTTTCAAATAGATTTTACTATATTGACATTATGGTAGCTTGTGCTTTGAAAATGGGTGCTGTCAGAATGAGAGTCCAAACAGCTGAAAAAATATAACATTAATCCACAAGTAATCCACACGGCTCCAGTCCATCAATTAACATCTTGTGAAGTAAAAAGATGAGTTCGTAAGAAACAAATCCATTATTAAATCATTTTTTAAACTTCAAGCCACTGCTGCCGACTAAAATATGAGTCCCCTATCCATTATATCAACAATCAATTTGCGACTTGCATCGACTTGCATTTTTGCCAGAAGCAATGGTTTAAAGTAAAAAAAAAAAGTGTTGATGAACTATTAATTTTTGGCTGAAATATTCCTTTAAAGAGATGAATATATATATATATATATACATATATATACAGTGCCCTCCATAAGTATTGGAACAGTAAAGACAAAATTGCTCTGTTGGCTGTGGAGTCAAGACATTTGCAAATATGATTAAAAGATGAATATGAGACAAAACTACAGAATGTCACATTTTATTATTAGCCATTTCAACACATACATGTTTTACCAAATAAAAAGAACCGCAGTTTTAGAGTTCATCCCACTCATTGATGTGAGCATAAGTATTGGGACAGTTGAACATAAGGCAGATATAAAAAGATTAAAAGCTATTATTTAGTTGCAGATCCCTTGCACACAATCACAGCAGTGAGTCTGTGACCCATAGACATCACCAGACTCTTGGTCTCATCCTTTGAAATACTTTTCCCAGCCTTTAATGCAGCCAATTCCAATTGTTGCTTGTTTTGGGGAGTTTCTGCCTTTACTCTCTTCTTCAGCTGGGGAAATTCATGTTCAATCAGATTTAAATCTGGAGATTGACTTGGGCAATCTAAGACTTTCCATTTCTTTGCCCTTATAAATTCCTTGACTGAACTGGCAGGGTGTTTTGGGTCATTGTCCTGATGCAAAATGAAGCACTTCCCAATGAATCTGGTGGCATTTTTTTGAATATTGGTAGGCAAGATGGTTTTGTACCTTTCCAAATTCATTCTGCTACTGTCATCATACATTAAGTCATCAGTAAAGTTGAGAGGGCCTGTTCCAGAGACAGCCATGCATGCCCATGCCATGACACCACCTCCACCATGCTTTACAGATGAGGCTGTATGCTTGGGATCATTTGCAGTTCCCATTTTTTTCTCCACATTTTTGCTTTCCCATCACTTAGATAAAGGTTCATCTTTGTCTCATCGGTCCATAAACACAGTTCCAAAACTCTTCTGGCTCACCTTTGTGCTTTTTTGCAAACTCTAATCTTGCCTTTCTATTTTTGGTGCTGGACAGAGGTTTGCATCTTGCTGTGTAGCATCTGTAATTCTGTGTCAAAGTCTCCTGAGGACAATAAATTGTCAGAGCATCACCACAGCTTTCTGGAAGCTGTTGGTGATTTTACAGACACGTCTTTTAGGGTTCATTTTCACAGCTTTTATGATTTGTCTGTCATCAACTACTGTTGTTTTCTCAGCCGATCAGGTTGTTGTTGGTTGCTGGTGTTGCTGGTGGTTTCCAAACTCTTGATTTCTCCATGCCCTTCGATTTTGCTAGAGCTCTAACTGACTTCCTCTTTTCTTTTAGCATCCAAATTGCTTGCTTTTCTCTCAAAGTCAGCTCCCTCATCTTCATCCTGGTTTGTGTGTGTCATCATCAAATGCAAGATTCAGAATGCAGAAGTAATGGATATAACTGATACGACACATTCCCTGCTTTAATATCTGAAGAATCAATGCAACAGGACACAGCTGATCACTTAGAAAGGCCTGTGAGGCAACTGTTCCAATACTTATGCTCACATCAGATAGGGGGATGAAACTCTAAAAGTGCTGAACTTCTTAGCTGGTAAAACATCTATGTGTTGAATCACCCAATAATAAAATGTGACATTCTGTAGTTTTGTCTCATATTCATCTTTTAATCATATTTGTAAATGTCTTGTCTCCACAGCCAACAGAGCAATTTTGTCTTTACTGTTCCAATACTTTTGGAGGGCACTGTATATTGGCTTTAGCTATTTTGAATAAGTTTCAAACTTCTCAATTTACTTTAGCACTCAACAACCAGAGTGATATTTATAATAAATGATGCCACATATTTAAAACCTCCGTCTCCATCTTAGGTTATCTGATGTGGTTGCATAATAAATGCCTCATCGTGATCTTTTGAAATATTTACATTTTCAATGTAAGATGTGTTCCATCTTCAAAACCACATGTGATTTTAAACAAGGACTATAACACCGAGTAAGTGCGCATACAACAGAGGTGTCTTGCTCTTCTTTTTGCTTCCACTTTAGACTTTACTGAGCATCTATCCTAAATCCTTCATACAAAAATGTTACGTTTTAGTTGTGCAGCTGCCTGCTCTCCATTGCTGCAGATGAACTCTCTATAGTGTTTGCTGTTACTAATTTGTTTTATTTACTATTAATTTGGTTTCCTTTTAAGTGGTTATTTTATAAATATAAAATATAAAAATGCATATATAATTTTAAGTGTTTTCATAATAATGATCAACATATATTACCTTACATACCATGAATATAAAGCATTATTTAATATATAAAATGTATTTCTCAGTAAATTATTGGGTGAATCATACTTTTTTATTTTATTACTTTATTCAACATTTAATTTTATAAACATTTTAAATATTTTTGCTGAAATAAGTGAAGGTGTTTTTTATTCAAATGTCAAGTTTACATTGTACAGAGTGGTATGACGGCAAGGTAGCTATAAGATTTTCTTTTCTGTAGCATTTTTTGCATTTTCCCATTAAAAATTTGCAGTTGATAAAAAAAAGAGGTTTAACCTCTCTTTGTACCCATTCAATAACAGAAAATTCTTTTGGGTTCAAATCACAGATGCCAGCAAATTTTTCTTATAAATAGTAGCCATCAAATCAGGTTTCTGGGATAACACACCAGCTGTCACAGGTATCTAGCAGATCCTCTCGCCTCGTCAAGATCCGATAACAGAGCCACCTGAGCAGCTTCAGATCTTTTGTTATGCAAGCATGTAGGATAGAGTCTTTATATTTATGGAAATAACCTTTACTGAACGTTCTTTGCCGACTTGTGCAGATAGACATCAAAGACACCTAGTCTCAGTAAAACAGAGCAGATTCATTATGGTTTCAATTCAAGCTTGCCACAGGTGCCTCAGGCTGAATGTAGAGAAGAACAGCTCTGACTTATCATGCATGTGTTCCACCATGTCATATTTCAAGCTTTCCATCTCCTGTGAGCAATTGAACTTTAATGTCTACTCAGACTGCTATGAATCTTAATGGTTCTCATTCAGTGGTGGCTACATGAGAAGTGTGGAGAGACTGGCCTCTGTGACGAAGCCCAGCCAGTGGGATGTGAGAGGGAGAGCCTGGTTACTCTATTAATTACCACAGTGCCACAGCAGGCATGAGAAAAGCATAAAAGTTATCCAGCATAGATGGGTTTATTCGGCTTGACGTATTGTGTTCTATTCAGTGAGTAACAAATTGAGCAAACACCCCAATTTATCATCCTAAGTGGCCTTCCTGTCCACATTCCCTAGGATTGCAAAGTATATACGCTGATCAACTACAATATTAAAACCACTGACAGAAGAAATGAATATCATTGCAATGGTCACCTACCCAAAGATTGTTGGAGACCACATGCACACTTTCATGGCAGTGATGTTCCCTGATGGCAGTGCTCTCTTTTAGGACAATAATGCCCCCTGCCATGCTGTAAAAACTGTTTTGTTCAGGAATGGTTTGAGAAACATGACAAAGAGTTCAAGGCCTTGAGCTCCAAATTCTCCAGATCTCAATCCGAAGTATCAATGCATCAGAGCTCTTTTCCCTTACGAAAAAGAAGTTTATTCAAGTGTGCTATTACTTCTTTTAAACTAAAAATAGGAAAGTATACTTTTACTCTACTTTTTATGCAATTCTCAGAAATGGGCTTTATGTACTTTTCAGAAATATACTTAAAATGACATTTAAATATACCTGACTTATACTTAAAAGTCTAAATATATTTGAGGTATACTTGTGCTCCGAGAATCCGTGTTTTCATTGTTATATGGTAGGGGGCGCTAGTGCTCATCTTCTGTACAGAATTTCCAAAAAACAAGTGAAGATGAAACCAAAACAACAGATGCTTCCACATGTTAAAACAGCATCAAAACTGTGTAACCTTATGGAATAAAATGGCGACCAATGAAGAGGTGATAATGACTGTCAAGCTTTGGGGTGTTGATTGACTCCATCTACATTTTAGATTATCATTCTGCATCCAATTCATAGTCTTTTTTCAGCTTTTTGTTCAAAATGTTGTTTATTTCTTTATTTTTTATTTTTGAAACTTAACCACATTAGTACACTAGTAGTACTAGTTCACACTAATACACTGATATTTGTATATTTGTATGCTTTCTACATAAAAATATACTTGAACTTTACTTTTTGGTAAGGGTTGGCAGCAGGAGGAGGACAATTTTAGGCAGGTGGTTTTAATGTTGTGGCTGATCAGTGTAATTGTACGCAACTGACAAGAAATGGAGATGTTCAAGAGCTCTTTTATGGCTTAAAGTGGCAATTCGGTCTTTTCAATTGTCAGTATTGTTTTGGACCCCAGTGGCATTCATGGTATAGACAATATTTGAAACATTCTTCCACAGAAGACAAAAAAGTGATGGCAGAAGTTTCATTTTGGGTGAACCATCCCTTTAGTGCAAGAAGAAGCTGCAAACAGCGAATGCTCATGAAAAAGTAAAGAGATTTCTTGAAATTAAGCTGTTCATGCTCTTATGTTTGTGTTTTTCCTTGTTGATTCTGAAGGTTGCAGCAGTGGGCCTGAGCACCTCTCTTGGCTCCTGACACAGAGGTTGTTAGCAAGGAAAGAAAATGTGAGAGGCTTTTTTGGAGCAATAAAAGCATCGCTAAGGGCCCCTTTTCCTCAAAAAGCCCAGTTTCACCTCTGTTATTTTTCTTCTCCCGTTCTCTCTGTTTCTAGGAGCCGCTCTATTCCCACACAATACTCCTGAAATAGAGGCTTTTAAAAAGAATGAGTGCATATTGACAGGTTCCAATTTCAGCACCGCAGATGAAAAATAAAAACTGGAGAATGAGCGAGTCTCACAACCTGGTAATCTACGCTGTAAGCTGGCCCGTAAGTGATCCCATTGGTTCTACAGATTTAGAAGGGCTTATTCGGTTCTTCACAGCATATTGGACAGAAGACCAAATGAAGCCCATGCATCCTTTGATATATCCTCCTCATTAATGGGATTGTGTCAGCCTACCAGCAAAAGGCTGTAAATGTGGCTGCCTCCCACCTCTCTTCCCAATTTTTTTAATCACTTTTTTTTAATCATTCGGTAGCTGGCATTTCAATCTCAGATCTGTCACTATCCTCCAGGGGATGTTCGCTGATTTACATTCGGAGTAAAACACTGGATGTCCAGGTTCAGGATCTATATTAACCCTTTACTACACCCCAGGGACATAATGTAGCATTATTAAAGTATTTCTGTATTTATAAGACTTTCTGCAAAATACTAAATCACTTTTCTGTCTTTTAAATGAACAGCAGAGGAATTTAATATATATGTGATCAATTTCTTACACCCTCATACTCAGCTGTCATTTGTTTAACAAATAAATAAAATGACCTCAGGCTTTCTTCACGGTACTCCAAAATAACAAACAGAAAATGTCAATCAACATCAACTTTTTTATACATTTTCACATCCCTTGAATGTGGGTGTAGTTTAATTTTAGGTGATCTCTTTTTTTAAAGTAGGAGTGATCCAATTTACTTTTTGTAGTTTATTTCGGAGTGTTAAAACACAAATTACATTCTGCCTTAAAAAAATAGAAAAGGCAGGTTTAGGTTTTGCTATCTGCATATGGTTCCCATTATTAGGGAGAGAATGATTGGAATATGGGAGTTAATTATCTAGAATGACTCTTTCCTTTTTTCTTTTTTTTCCTAAGTTGAGTTTCCCAACTACCAAGGTTCAATTATTCTTATCACCTAACACCCTTTATTCCCATTCCAAATACATCTCTCAGCAGGTGGTCAATTATACTTTGGATTTCATACAGAACAGGTGTAGAATTTTATAAGCCGTGAGTACAGAGTGAAAGCCAGCAGTGACGATGATGATATTACATAAATCACAAAGCAAATAATAAAATCTGTCTATACCATGCGTATCGTGGTGCAGAATTCAGATTTCACCTCTTCTTCAGCATGTACCTGATCACATATGTACTTTCATACCACATTTCTCAACTAGTCTGTTTAAAGTACTTTGGTCCATTAGTAATTTATAGCAGTGGCTTGGTAACATAGGTCTTGCATTTGCGGTACTTGGCACTACGAACAACATGCACTTTTATTCACTAAATTCTGAGATGACAGAACAGGCAGTGCCATGTCCTACACCATACGAAATGCGTTACACACAGTATGTGGTAGTAACAAGGCAATGTCGATGAAATGAGTGACTTTTCTTTCTACCTGCACAATGGAGATCCATGCATTTGAAAACATATGACATTTTCTTTTTGAACGATTAACCTTTTTTTAATGTGTAAAGATAAAGAATAGTACACAAATTCCAACATGAGTGCCGCACTAACACGTTGATGCAAGTGGCCTTGAGCCTATAAATAAAAGCATTCAGATTTTAACACATTCATTCTGCATAAACTTACACAACAGCAGGTGGTAAAAGTTCAAGTAGCTGGTTGAATAGGCTTGTTTTAATGACAAGTGTATTCCATGTGTTGAGCTATTAGCCATTTAAAAAAAAATAAAAAAATTAGAATGAGAGATGAGTGTGTGAGTTTCTGTGTTAAACAGAGGGCAATGTGGATTGAAATTTAAGAAAATACTATAGAACAGGGTTTTCCAAATGGGGGTTTGTGAAGGAAATGCAGGGCGTTCATGAGTTGATGAAAAGCTAATAATTAAATTGAATATAAATTTAAAATAGTGCTAGGTTTACTTTATTTACACATTTGCACAATTTCTGCGCAAAATTTCTGCGCATAGAAGTTTACAGTACTTAATCAGTATTCTGCCCTAATAAAAGCTTGAACAATTAAAAATTTGAAAGTGAAGAAATATAAGACATATATATTAATATTGTAACTTGCAGTGTAAAATAAATTAATTATTAGGCCTATAATTATCTTTTTTTTTAATTTTATTTTACAAGACAATTGTCATTTACAACAGTAATATTTTATATATTCTTTTTTTTTCAATTACAGTTGAAGCAATATAAGAAAAAGAAGCCTTATAAATATTTTTTAAAATAAAAACACATGCTAAAAAGTTAATCGTCTATTTTACTTGCATGTCATGGGACCATTAACCAACCAAATTATTTCTGACAGTGCCAAAGTATGAAGATAAATTTCAAGTTTTGTTTGTTATGAGGTTTGATTTAATATACACTGCTGGCGGAGCTGAAAGTCTCAATATGGAAATGAAGCTCAGACCTGAAAGAATATTGAATTGTTCATGGTTGATGTATAGTATTTTTCAATTATTCCACTTGAGTTCAACAGTTATATGAAAAATGGCCCATGCTGCTCTCAAGGGTGCTGTTTTATTTGTTTGTGTTAAACATAATCAATTACCGGAGCTCTGGGAGTCCCATAGGCACTTCCTCCAACATCCATGTTGACATGACCCTGATGGATGATGCCACCCATGACCGTCATGAACTGCCTACCCAGAGTGATTAACAACATCTCATACATAACAAGGACATTAGATACACACCTAACAGTCTCAATGCTTATTCCTTCTGTAGTATTCCAGCAAACATTGTGACACTTCAAAAAATGTCTGAGATTTTAAACCATGATAGGTAATGGTTGGAAATTTTGGTTATTTACTTGAACTGTTACCTGCAAGTGTGTGTGTGTGTGTGTGTGTGTGTGTGTGTGTGTGTGTGTGTGTGTGTGTTCATATGTTTGTGTGTGTTGTCACCTGAGGTCTATAAGGTCATAGGCAGAGCTTGTTAGCAATATAAATCAGACACAGCACATCACTACACATTTGTCATGAATTTCATTCTATTTTCCAGAGGCAACCTCTGTTCAACCCATCTTGAAGAACAAATCTCTGACATAGACAGGTATCAGATCAAACCAGAAGGCAATTGATTACCATAATAACCAAACAATGCCTCATCTTTCAAGTTGGATAAATGTCACACTGAAAATAAGTCAAGTCTAATAATGTCTGATGGTGGTGTGGTCAAAGTAAATCAATTTCTTTTCCAAGTAACTATAACGATTGTTTCAAAATGTGACTGCACAAATTTGTCTGATAGGACAAGGTCTGATAGTGTGTTGGTTATTGGATAAATATGGGTAATATATGTATCATTTTAATAAAATCATGAAAATCATAAAAATGATATTTTTTGTACACGTTTTTAATTTAGTACTAATTTTGCATATTCTGCAAGGGGTATAATCTTATGAGTAAAACAATGTGTGTGTGTGTGTGTGTATATATATATATATATATATATATAAAATTAAAGTAAAGAGCAGTTAGTATGTAGCATATCAGTGGATTTCTTCAGATTAAATGGTTTAAAGTAATAATCCAAATTACTTTGAGAATCTGTTAAGAGATTCAATTCAGTTCAATTCAAGTTTATTTGTATAGCGCTTTTTGCGATACAAATCGTTGCAAAGCAGCTTTACAGGAAATTAAGTTTCCACAATATATTTATATATTGCAGAAACTTAATATATTTAATTTATGGCAAAATTTGTTAATTCTGTATGTTGTCTGAGGGTTGGCATCCTCTGAGGGGTTGACAGGAGAAAGACAAGAATCTCTTTTCTTTGTCTTGATGTGCTCATCTCAGCATTCCTTTCTGATTCCCACATCCATGGACAGGTGTCTGCTTTAATTTGCAAGTCTTTCTTGAAGCAATCTGTGAACAGGCACTGATGCCACTTGAATATCAAAAGAAAGTGTACGTGTAGGATTATGAAAGATCTGGCAAGATTGAATGGTTTGTGACATTTTAATCTCTATTATTAACAAGTTAGTCATGCTTAAATGTGTCTTACCAGTTTCTTTACATCTAGAGGACTGAAAAAAAAATACTTTCATATACTTCATAAGATACTTACTATGATGTAGCTGATTGGGATCACTGCTTTGACCTCAGGGACCATATTTCTAAAATATCTCAGAACAGGAGTTCTACTCAAGTCTCAGGAGCTTCATTAAACCAGCTCGTGTCCATCGCTGAAGAGAGGTGAAACACTGACTGGTGAATCCAGCTGACAGTTTATGACAGTGAGCAGTGTCTTTGAAATGACACATTCAGTTCAGCAGAAAAGAGATTTGCCCACTGATGGATGTGATGAAAGTCCTCAAATGCTCTATTCCAAAAGAATGACTTACAAACACTTTTTTTAACAATTTCAAGCATTAGGATCTAAATAACTCTAACAAGAAATCATGCGAGCGTAATAATAGTTGGACTGCACAGATTATTTATTTTCTTTTTTTCTTTTTCAATAAATAGGAAAAAAATGGAAGTTTAAAAAAATACTTTCTAGCTTTTACTAACCTTATGAAAAGTTACATGGAGCTCATTTAAGAAGTCAGGGCCTTGGGTGCTCTTGTCCCCTTATAAAAATATGTTGCCTGCTGGCAACTTCTATCATATTTTCTAAAACAAAAATAGGTCTATATGCATTGGTTAAGTGAAAAAAAACAAACAGGAATGACTACATTGTAAATAACAATAATGCAGACTTCATCAAATGAGACAAATTCAAATTTTGCTGTCAGCAGCTCTACAAAGACAACAGTCATTATTCAAATCTGTGTTGATTTAGTTCAATTCAATAACTGTGTAAATCTAATTATGAAATGAGTTCTGTTCAGCTATAAGCAGCTCTACAGAAGACAATAGTCTTGTTTTTTTCAGCTTGAGTCAGTTCAATTTTCAGCTTGAGTCAGTTACAGATGTTGTGAAATTAATTAAATCTGAAACAAAGACAATTAAGCAATAAAGAGGCTCTATGAGCAAGAAAGTGACAGTGGCAAGCAATCTAAACTCCATCAGATGGAGAAAAACCCCTGGGAGAAACCATGTGGATTGTGATTCCAGGTTGCATCACAAGTTATATGTATTTTTTTGTGTGTGTGTGTGCGTGTGAAAAAAAATATTTTATTTAGTAAAATAAGTAGTCAGTTTAATATAGAACAAAATACAACATATTAGATTAGACTGTAGCCATACCCCCCACCCACCAGGTAGACTACTGTGCTGAGGAAATACAAGATATTACAGAGGAGACAGGTACAAAGTGATATACTTAATCACAAGAAAAATAAAAAAAATATACATAAATTCAAAATAAATTGTACATCAAAAAGAAGAAACAAAAGATTTAACAATATCAAAAGTAGCACTCCAGGTAGAAGAACATAGAAGAGAAGTGGCATGGCCAGATATAAAAGGAAAAGCTCAGGCTGGGTTTAGCTGTCAGAAAGGAGAAATGTACATTCTGCTGCTGGCATTCAGCAGGGAACTGAAGACCAAAGCATAGCTTCAACACAAAGCTATTGACAGCAACTGACAGAAACTGAGTCACAGCCTCTACAGGCTACTCTGCTGGCTGGACAGCAATGGAATTGAATCACTTAGCTTAGATTTAAGTAAATGTCACTTTTTTGGCTGTTTAAAGTGAGCTTGGCCTCTATAATTTAGCCTGTACTGTCGAGGAGGTCTATACTGTACCTGGAGAAAGCTAACCAGATATGCCACCTTTGCTCATGGGAACCTCGGAATGTTTGATCCAATTACCTTGAACTGTCAAGGTCATGTGACTAATCACTCTGAAGCCACGGGAAAATGATGTCATGTCATTGCTGATTGGATGAATGGCACCACTAGAGCATGCCCTTCACAAGCTTATCACTTATAACTGTATTGAGCTATGACAGTAAAAGCAGACAGTGAAAAATATTTTAATCATTCATGAATATTTTTATTTATCAGAATTATTTATAGAAACGGATAGTAATTTAAAGAGTTTGCAGTCTCAATCTCAATATCCAATATTTAGAATATAGGTAATCAGACTATGCGTCCATTTAAACATTCCGTAATTACTTTCTATAATGCATTACATTTGTAGAGGTAATGCTTTCTAAACTTCCTCAGAATAAGGAGAACATTTGAGAGCTTTGAGGTAAGGCTAAAGGTTGTGTTTTTGTTTCTGATATTTTCTAGTCATTCTGCAGTGTAATTAAAGAAAGTGTGAACCCTCATTGATTAAATTGCATACCCACTCAGATATTACACCCGCTCACAGCCTCTGCATAATCTGTATTTGTGTTTGACTGAGTCATATGAGAAGAACCTTCAGTAGCGAGAGGATGAGTGCACTTCAGGGAGTGAAGTGCGCACGATGCTTTCCCTCTTTGTCATATTCATCTTCTCTTCTCCTGGTGAGAGAATCTGAGCACACAAGTGATGAGTAAAGCTTCCTCCACACATTCAGACACATTTACACACCACCCCAAACCAAATCTTCATCTGAAGCCCTTGTGCTACCTAATCTCGGTTCACAGTTAGAGGCTCTCCTCTGCTCTGTTAGATTGTCAATAATTGAAATAGTGACTCACTTTGTGGCCGTCTCCACTTAACTTCTAACTTCACAAGAAATACACGTATCCACTTTCAGATTGCAGATGCAGTATGTTACAGTTCTTAGACTCTGAAATACACTCAGTATATTATCTGAAAAGCCATGTGGTCTATTTTGAAGAACTTTAAACTTCAAACACACAAAAGAAGGGTTACAGATGTTACAGAGAATTATGATTGCGCATTAAACCATAAATGGTTAGTGTAGCTTTTAAATGCCAAACTATCATAAAATGGCTTATTTTTTCCTGCAGGAAAAATGCAAGGTTTGTGGTATTCTACCACAGTCTAACGTACTTCTTTATCAGTTAATTTATCAGTTTATTCTACTTCTTTTGAACTATTCTTATTTTTCAGATATTATCTATCTATCTATCATCTATCTATCTATCTATCTATCTATCTCTTTATTTATTTTTTGTAATTGATACAAAGGTAATATGATACAAAGTGAAGTGTTATTAATGTGCATACAATTTTTTACAAATGAAAATTTAAATATATGTCAAAAATATATATAAATTATTTGTTTTAAGACTGGAAATAAATCTTGCTCTAAAATACATTTTGTAATATTTTTTGCCATTTGAAAGTTTAAACAAAATATATTTCAATGTAATATGTGGTGTAATGAAACTGTTCTCATACTTTGCTACATACTTTCCTTTTTGAGCATACATTTTTATTTGAGCACTAATGATTTAACAGCTGCTTTAAAGGTTATGCCCAGCATCCTTCTTTGATCCAATTAGCTATGACAGGAACAGAAATAGCATAGCAGAACCGACTGCATTAGATGAATCAGTGGATCTAAAATGGGAGAGAAAGATAAAAATTGGGGTACTACATGTACAAGACACAAAACATTGCGAGTTTACACAGATAGCTTACTGTGAACATTTTGAGTTAAATATATTGAAATGTCAGTCTCCCTCTCTCCCTCTGTCCTTCTCCATCTATCTGTCCACTCCACTCTGCACACAGTGCCTAACAGTGCATGCTGTTTTAACTCCAAATTAATCCTCTTTCCTCAGGGATCTGCGTGTGATGCAATGGTTCAGTGCTACTGTTATCTGTTCTCTTTTACAAGTGTAGTCAAATATCAACATTTGCATTGATGTTAGCATATGCATTGACCCATAACATTGTTCAATAGTTATGTTGTAAATAAAATCTGTACATATTTCTTATGATTTCTTGTTTCTCCAGCATTTCTAAACACAGAAACTCAAACATTCCTTTCAAAAAACTCTCTTTTGTTCTGTCAGTATTTTTACTCTGTGCCTCTTTTTGTGTGAATCCACCAGGGACTGCTGGGATTGCTTCCTGAATGACAGATGTCTTGAGTAGAGCTGTAAAGATTTGGAGGATGTTATCTTATTTGAACTTCTTTCCACAGCCCATCGCCCCTTGAGCGGCTCTGCTTAGATGTGAGGCAACAGAAAATTTGTGGAGGAAAAAGGTGGAAATTACAACAGCATCACAAAATTTCATTCTGATCACAATGTAGGCCGTAGGCATCCATTTTTACCATCCCATAAGCACTTTAGGAAAGGCTAGAACTCATTGCAAGATTCAGGATAGCGCTTGTAAGATAGTTTCTTTGTGACAGTGAACGTGTCTAGGAACCTTCAATGATTCAGAACCATCCTGTTCAACCCCTGGTAACACAAGGAGTTCAGGCCAAACAGAGCTTGCTAGTCACAGAGGGGAGCTCACAGACGGAATGACTGGGCTATTATATCATTCTTATCCTCAGTGTACCTTGCTCCATTCATTTTTTAACCACACACCATGGTGCTTCTCTACAGTTCTCTACACTCCTGTTCGGTGGAACTTAGAATTGTATTTTTCATCAATTTTCAGCCACAGTTCATTTTCCAGAGTATTACAATATATTTCCTAGCACAGCATGCTTATCATCTAGCCATCCCGACTGATAAACACAGGTTCTTATCAACATGAAGCAACAAAACTTAATGTTAATGACGTGACCATACTATATAATTCAAAAACAAGTCATATTTAACAGGAAAAGAATGGCATTCCATACAATTTAAATAAATAAATAAATAAAAAGAACACAATAGTGGATGTCATTTGTTTTACTTTTGCATACAACAGTCAAATTAAAGATCACAATGAAAAACAAAAAACAATGGATTTTTGTCACAATATCAGGATTTGTTGTGTATCTTATTGGTGCACGTTTTTGCCTGGATTTGTCCCATATGGAAATTTAATATATGACATATATTGCCCTATGTTTATAACATATATAAAATCTCCATAGTAAATTAAATTGGTCTATGTACACATGTTACACATACATACTTGTATGTTACTATACGTAACATATAGTAGAAGTTAATATATGATATGCTCCAATTTCTAATAGGTTTCATATATGTTTTTACTTAATATGACAATATATTTCATAAACGAAGCTGCAGAAGTTGATCTCAAATGCATATTAGCACTTGGATGCTTTTGTTTTTATACACATACATACTGTATATACACAGCTGGAGGTTGTCTATGATATTTAATGTTCGTTGTGCTCACTTGTCACTTCCATCAATGGTTTACTGAAATTTCACAAGGAATATATGCAACAAAAAAAGTGTTTTTATTTCCCCTGAAGTTGGCAACCACACTGACAAGATGAAAGTGATGACAAGATGACGCGAACCTCTGTAATTAAATCGACCCTTTGACCTCTCAGTGTTAATACGCTGTGATATGTGTGCGTCATTGTTGTGCTTCATCAGTATTGGTCATTAAAGTTGATTCCATTTCCTCATGCATGAAAGCAATTCACTCCAGAATCTATATTAATATCTAACAGGCAAACAATCCTATTCCAAAGCACTGATACTTTGCTTCTTTGTCTCTGGTTATCAATTGCACATTGAGCTTGATTAGTGTTCAAACTGAGTGAATCCATTAGCATATTAGCAGTATTTTCTGGTGCTATATGGGACACATTTGCACTGTCAATGCTTATTTAACTCACTGCAAATTCTCTTTGTCCTCCTGTTGGGGTTTAATTTAGGAGTTTCATATGCACAATGCTTATAATAAAAGGTTTTTTTCTGAAATCACATAAGGGAATGTCTGAAGCTCAGAAATCACATCAGGGAAAATGTTTGATTTTCAGCTGCTTTTCATCTAGCAGTCAAGCAAATACAACTTTAAGCTGTTAGTCTCTGTTTGTAAGTCTGCATTCAATGTTTTAAGGGTCTCTGAAGGTCTTTTTCAGTTCATAATGAAACGATTTAAACTCAAATCATTATTTCATGTGCATTTATTTAAATAGCCAAGATATTGTACAGTAAGCTAGTCATTATCTCACCAAAAAAAAAAAAAAAAAAAAAAACCCTTCATGGTGATGCAGAATCACTTGATCACCTTGTCTGGGGTTTATTTTTTGATAATGACCAGCTGTCTGTAAATTATCACTTAGTTACTGCATTTGTAATGATTTCATTTGCTTTCATGTGCTGTCATAACTCTTATTGCAGCCTCAAGGAGGAGATGCCCTAATGGCTGGAAAAATGGGATTTGTTATGGCTAATGAGAAGTAAAATTGCAATTTAATAACACATTGGAATTTTGACAGAATAAAATACCTAATTAAAAAAATCATACAAATTAAAATGTGTATGTGAAGGAAGAAATTAATAACGTAAAATAATAAACCAGATTTGGCTCACACTGCTTCTCATTGACATAAATCATTCTTGTATCTCATGCTTTTTACAGGCAAGGATTTTACACATTGTACATGTTCATCTGTTTTAATAATTTCATTTCATGATTTGCATATTGTAACACTTCTGAGACTTCTGTGATTACCAATTACTTGCCTGACTTGGAAATCAGACCACATGGTGTTTCTTGGGAAACACTGATGGTGTAAATTATTCTGCTTATTACAGTATATCCAGGTGGTTTGCATTAGGTGTAGAAAAATAGAAGTTTCAAAGAGAGAACAAAGCAGCTGATGTTCCATTAACATTTATCAAAAATCATGTTATCACTTCACTTCAGCCCAAGTCCACCAACATATTTATTAGATTCAAACAGCTCAAAGAATTTCTTAGATTCCCAAATACTTGCAGTACTCCAAATCTGCCACAAGGAAACGTGTGCACTTACTTAAAACCTGAGGTTTACAAGTCAAAGACCATTTTTATTATACAGTTTTATATCTAATGTTGGCATGAATTTTAGTGTACACACACTCTAAGATCAAACTTGGGCATACACACATTTTACGCACATGTGTTTATGGCTACGTTCATATTATCAGAGTTTGGGAATGACAGCCACATTTACTTATAGAGAATGTGAAACTGACGTCACACTATGTTGCATTCTATGTAACTGCTTTGTTTAGACACCATATTAAAGGAATACTCCACTTTTTTTGAAAATAGTGCCGTACCATGGGTGCAGCAGACACAATGATATTACGCAGCGCCTGAAACTAGTCCAAAGCTAGGTTACTAGTTATGATATAGCTGGGGACTACTTTCAGGCACTGCGTAATATCATTGCACCCTGTGCACCCATGGTATGGCAGCAAAGTTCCTTGATTATTACACTGGAATGAGAGTATAGTTCCTAGCCATATCGGCCTAGAAAATCCCAACTTTTCATTTTCCATCAGTCTTAGTACACGATGTAACTACAGAAGAGTCAAGCTTTAAATAGGAAAAATATTGAAATTCTTTGGTCATTTTTGAGCGAGATGCTAACAGTCTAATCAGATTCAATGATCTATGCTAAGCTGCGCTAAAAGTGCTACCGCCAGACCCGGAGATCGGCTGAATGGATTCGAAAACGGTAAAACTCAACTGTTTAACTCTTGGGGAGTTGGAAAATGAGCCTATTTTCAAAAAAAGTGGAGTGTTCCTTTAAGAGAATCGCACTGCCTTTCTGCTAATGAGTTTAAGGCAGTGTTTTGATTTTCTGTCATGATCGTGAAAATTGTTGCCATTGTAACTACAATAAATACAATAAATAAAAGAATTGCCAAAGTAACATAAGTGTTCGGGGAGAAAACTGAACAATGTAATACTTTTTTCCCTACCTTTTCTATGTGTAAAAACACTAAGGAAAGCGAGGGGATGACGAGAAGACGCTGAATAGCTCATTTGTTAATAATCTCACTGATTAAACCTACTGCCTATCACTCAATAAAATAATCTGAAGATTTGTTTGGTTTAATAATTAATATTACCTTTGCCAGTATGACCCTCTTTGTGAAGTTGCAGAACTTGCATGCAGCCACTACAAATCTGTTCATCAACTTCTAGGGTTTCGATTTTTGTTGTTGTGTGTTTAAATAAATATAGTGGGAAAACTGACAACAATGACAAGACAAAAAAAATAAAATAAAATAAAAATAAAATTATCATGTAATGCAATAAAATAGCTTATTTTCCCTATAAACGATACCATGAAGAATGTGAATATTTAATTTTCAAGGCAAAAACAAAAAAGGAAAGCAGGTGTCTGTATTAATTTCAGCATCATTAGCGAAGGGCGATCCTCCTCCATGCAATGCAGTGTGATGTAGCTTCACATTGTCTATCTACCTTATTTTTCAACACAGAAGTAGCCTAAGCCGTTTTCTGTGAATGTGCGGTTCATTAGCTGCTGTAGGGAACTAATAAGAATAATAATGTGCAGTAAATGGTAAAACTGTTTGCACTACAAACCAGTGTGTTCATAATTAAGATAATACATTAAAATAATATGGTAAGAAACACCAGTTTGAAATATCAAGCAGCAAAATGAGCCATTTTGTACAGTTAAAAATAGCTGGACACGGATGACACTGGAAGCCAGAAACATTACATTTACGAATGGCCATGGCCACTCTTATGGGAAAAAATAAGGTGGCTAGGCACAACGTGAGTCTTGAAATATCTTGTTCACATAGCAGCTTACCATAGAGGCTGTCTGTATAAATGTGCAACGGAAGTTAAGCCTGTGACTATCACCTGTAACCACAGCAACAGTGACTAAAGTAAACAATGACTGCAAAGTCTTATCACATTTCATACAACAAAAGTTCAACTGAGGCAGGATTTCATCCATCAAATCTTAATTAACCGAGAGCAGCTTTTATACCTCAGTAAACAGCAGAGCATTTGAGTTGCACACAGACTACAGAACAGTCTTGGAGCAGCTCCAGTGGAGGACAGTGACTGGGTTTAAACCCTTATATGACACAACTCATCTCTGTGTCTCTTTGAGTTACCTAAACCACGCATGAAAACCAGCAGTACACTAAACGAGTATGTGCAGTCCAGAGCACTACATAATGTGACAGACAACTAGTTGTCCAGTATGTTCACACAGAAGGGCTTTGCTGAAAATAAGGTTGTTAGTCCTGAAAATTTGTGAGTTTGGTTATAGAATGCCAATCACGTAAATAACCAAACTGTGTGTGAATGTAACCGTATTAACTACTAACTGACAACTATATTGTAGCAAATTTGCTTAAAAGGGAATTGTATATAAATAATTACAATTAATTATGATTAATTACAATTATTTATATCGGCTGACAGTAATA
>JAFVLL020024299.1:0-39664 GCA_021397915.2 Tor tambroides | reverse complement strand
ACATGCCATGAGACTTGTTTACAACCACAAATTCAGTGTTTGGACATAGGGTGGGATGTAAACAGAGGTAAAATAATTTAAGACATACAAACCGTTGGTAGTTCAAACATTTACTCAAAACTCTCCGGGGATGCTTGATTAAATGATCGTAAGGTCCCGCCCCTGGAGTTCTATGATTGGGCGCTGAAATAAGGGGGCGTGTCACGGCTATCCTTTGTATAAATGGACACAGGTTCCACTATTTGACAGCCAAAACAAACTAGATGTTGTAGTGAAATGCCCTTGCTATCAGCTTATCCTACTGCAAATTTGAATACATTTGATCAGTTTAATTAAGCAACCAGACGACATCGCTCACATGCAAGCGCATCCTTTGATTAGAAGACCGGGAGCGGGTGCGTGCAACTGACCGAGGATGGACTCGCCTATGCAGGGGTCCCACTGGCCTCCACTCGCGCTCTGTGTCCTGCTTTTGTGGAGCTCCGTGTGTGCTCGCGAGCAGGTCTGTCAGGAGATTTCGGTGCCATTGTGCAGAGGGATCGGTTACAACTACACCTACATGCCCAACCAATTCAACCACGACACCCAGGATGAAGCCGGGCTTGAGGTGCACCAGTTCTGGCCCCTCGTGGAGATCCGGTGTTCCCCGGACCTGCGCTTCTTTCTTTGCAGTCTGTACACGCCCATTTGCCTCGAGGACTATAGGAAGCCTTTGCCGCCGTGCAGGAGTGTGTGCGAACGGGCGAAAGCGGGATGTGCTCCTCTGATGAGGCAATACGGTTTCCCGTGGCCAGACCAAATGAGATGCGATCTTCTACCCGTGCAGGGAGATCCAAACACTCTATGTATGGACTACAACAGGACTGATGCTACAGCCTCACCAGTTGCTCCAAAACCAACCAGCCGACCGGGGAAGCCATACAACTGGAAAAATAAAAGCAGTCATGGATCTTCTTCGTGTGAACCGGAGTGTCAATGTCGTGCGCCTATGGTGACCGTGAGCAGTGACCGTCATCCGTTGTATAACCGGGTAAAGACTGGACAGATCCCCAATTGCGCAATGCCATGCCACAACCCCTATCTTTCTCGGGAGGAAAGGACATTTGCCACATTTTGGATCGGAGTTTGGTCGGTTTTGTGTTTCTTGTCCACCTTCGCCACCGTTGCCACTTTCCTTATTGACATTGAGAGGTTTAAATACCCCGAGCGTCCGATTATTTTCCTGTCCGCATGCTATATGTTCGTGTCCGTGGGGTACATCATCAGACTCATCGCGGGCCACGAAAGAGTTGCGTGCGATCAGGATCACGAGGTGGACCATATCCACTACGAAACCACGGGTCCTGCGCTTTGCACGCTTGTATTTCTACTCATCTATTTTTTTGGGATGGCGAGCGCCATCTGGTGGGTAATCTTGACGTTTACTTGGTTCCTGGCAGCTGGGATGAAGTGGGGAAACGAAGCGATCGCACGATACTCGCAGTATTTTCACCTGGCCGCGTGGCTCATTCCGAGCGTGAAATCGATCACCGCGCTCGCGCTGAGTTCGGTGGACGGGGACTCGGTTGCGGGAATCTGCTACGTGGGCAACCAGAACCTGGATAACCTGTGGGGATTCGTGCTGGCGCCACTGGTGATTTATCTTTTTATCGGAACGATATTTTTATTCGCGGGCTTCGTGTCTATGTTTCGGATACGGAGCGTTATCAAACAAGGAGGAACGAAAACGGACAAATTCGAGAGGTTGATGATTCGCATCGGGGTATTTACTGTGCTGTATACGGTCGTCGCCACGCTGATTGTGGCTTGTTACGTTTACGAACAGCACAATCGCGAAGCGTGGGAAATCGCGCATGCGTGTAACTGCTCGTCGGATAAAAAAGTTCCGAAACCGGATTACGCAGTGTTTATGCTTAAGTATTTCATGTGCCTTTTGGTGGGGATCACGTCAGGTGCGTGGACGTGGTCCGGTAAAACTTTGGACTCGTGGCGAGCCCTATGCACCCGCCGCTGCTGCATCTGGGGTAGTAAAGGCACGAGCGGTTCGGTTTACAGTGACGCGAGCACGGGACTGACGTGGAGGTCCGGCACCGCAAGTTCGGTTTTGTGTGTTCCAAAACAAATGCCACTGTCCCGAGTGTGATGATAACTACAACAGAAGCGGAACTTCCTAAAAGACTTATCAGCTGCTGCTTTCCTGACATATGAAAATGACATAAATGAACATTACCAGTATTAAGTGAGACCGGGGCTAGTTGTCACACGAAATTGTTGTCACTGTATTAAATACTACTGTGACGAATATTCACTGGAGTAAGAAAAGTGTGAGGACCAGTCAAGATCTCTTACTCTAAACTAAACTAAACTAAACTAAACGCCAGTCATTAAATCACAGCTCAAGCCTGTGTATCAGGTTATGAATGTGCCTTTAAAAGTGTCCATACGGGTTTTTATATTTTCTTATGCATTTATATTAAGATGTTATTGTTAAAACAACGACATAGAATGTTTAACATTTATACAAGATTGTGTATTTATCATTTACTGTGACAGAAAACTATTTTGACAATAAAACACTGTGAAATATTACCAAAGCATTTAATTAAAAATATATACAGTATATGCCTATTTCATGTATACAGAGCTCTCTATCACTCACAAACACACTCATACCTGTGTGAAAGTGTCAGAGTATCTCTTGATTGCAACAAGAGCTAGGACAATTTTTGCCTTTGCTCAAAATAATAGCACATTTTCTTTGAGAGTTTAAAATGATTCATATTTATCAATACAGATACAGGGCCTATATACAGTCAAAAAAAAAAACATTAATTATGAACAAGATTCAACCCCTGGGCCATAGTATTGATTTACTGATTAAAAAGTAAGAGACTGTAACATTGCTAATGTAGCTTCAAACTATGACATGATAGCATTATTTGTTAAAGCTCTGCTAAACTTATTTCGACAGTTTCACTGATGAGCCCTGATATAACAAAAACCCTGGATAGAGCGGTTGAGTGAATGTGGTCTGGACTCTGTGGATGAGATTCATTGTATCAGAGACGCTGTAGAAGGACAGAATTCCTGCACTGTGATCCACATACACTCCTATTCTAGAGGACAAGGACCTTACTTTGAGTTTAGTCTTTTTGTAATTACTACAGAATAGATATTTGGAGCGAGAGCAGAACAATCTCCAGGACTGATCATTATATCCAAATTTACATTCATCACCGCGTCCCTTTATGCTGATGCTCTTATATGACACTGATATACCCACTGCATTCCCCCTTCTCTTGACCTCCCAGAAACAGCGTCCACTCACACTCTCTCTACACAACACCTGAGGCCAAACATCAAATCTGTCTGGATGATCAGGATATGCTTGGGCTGTGTACTTGCGAGCCACCACTTTTATAAGATTGAGTTTTTTTATTTGCTATGTTTGGATCCAGAGTGAACTGTTGCAAATCTGATTGTAATAAAAATAAAAATAAAAAATAATTGTCACACAGTTAAAAAAAAATTAAGTGCATTAAATGAGCTCTAGCATCTAAAATGAAATAATATCCTAGCACATATTAAGTGAGTATCTGTATAAACATTTGTCTCTGATTGCCTTATTAATATTAATATTATTAACACTTACACTGTAAGAAGTCCTCTCTGGTTTTGGGTTGAGTGGTGGAAATTATATTGATGTAACTCACTGTAAAAACCAACAGGTATTGAAAATGTGATTCATTTACACAATTTATATTTAATTGCACTTATGCCACACTTAAAGTATGGATATTTATTGAATTATGTGGCATGTATAAACAAATTATACTAGACATTCTCTCCCTTTTCTGAACCATTTTGCATTACTTTTAACTGGTGTTAACCAGTCAGAATAACCACAATTGTAGTTCACCACATTAGCTATGGACATGTTCCACTAAATTTTGACAATCAGGAAGTGCCCAAATACTGTGTGTAAATTTTGAGCTTATTTTTTGTAAAACAATTTCTTGAAATTGTTCGTGTTTTCCCCCTGAATTAAATGGCGCTTAATTTGATATTTTGCACTAATGCAATGACATTGATACATTTCTGAATATCGTAATATATGTATATATTTAATTAGTTTTGATTTTCTACATATTACAAGATAATGATTCATTTGAGAAAATAAATGAATTTCCAGTATTTCACCTTTGTCATATATCTTGTCTATCTCCTCTTTGAAAAAATCCTCCAGTTTCCCTCTTATCAGAGAGACAGATGTTTCCACATCATCAGAAGAGAGAGAATCAACTCTGACGCTGTCTGTAGATCCAGGAGGGACAGAGAGAGACTGGAAACTCTACATAAAGACATAAAAAGCAAAAACACATCAAGAAATTTACAAACTCATAGATCAAATCCTTACATTTCACAGGGCAGGATGCCAATTATACTACTATTAAAGTTGTTTTGGTGGCTCAAATCAAATTGTTCAGATCTGTGACCTGTAGGAAATGGATGTGATTGTCTGTGTGTGAAAGCTGCTCCAGCTCAGCGTCTCTCCTCCTCAGATCATCAATCTCCTGCTCCAGTTGCTCCAAGAGTCCTTCAGATTGTCTCACTTCAGTCTTTTCCTGATCTCCGATCATCTTTGTCACCTCAGAGCGTCTTCTCTTAATGGAGCAGATCAGTTCAGTAAAGATCCTCTCACTGTCCTCCACTGCTGACCGTGCAGAGCTCTGTTATTACACACCGACAATTAGACTGTAACACTGAGCTCCTCAATGATTGGTTACAGTAGTCTCACCTTGTAAATGATCATAGCTTCTCAAACTCCTGAAGCTCATTCTGTCTCTTTTGCACTCTTTTGGCATTTTCTTTGTACCTCTCCAATCTGGTTCTGAGGGATAAAAAATAACTGCAAACATTAGAAATCTTCAGTTGTCCTCAATGGATACAGATGTTTATATCAGTTTACTCTGGATACTTGGTACAATAACTGCAAGAACAAACAGTCTATTTATATGCGTTTTCAGTTCATACCTGTTTCTCTGTCTTCTCTGCTTTAGCTGAAACAGTATCATGATTTTTGTGTTCATCTATCACACACACAAAACAAATACACTTCTGGTCAGTACAACAAAAAACCTCCAGCAGTTGGTCATGTTTAGAGCAGATCATCTCCTGGATTCGTCCAGTGGCATCGGTCACTTTGTGTCCTCTCCTTGAACGAGATTCCTCATGACACTCAAAGTGAGTTTGACAGTATGATTCCAGACACATCAGACAGGACTTTACAGCTTTGCGTTTCCTCCCAGTGCAGACGTCACACTCCACATCTCCAGGTCCAGCGTAACTGGGAGCATGACAAGCTGTTTAGACTTTTGTCTCTTAAGTTTCTCCACCATTTCAGCCAGCATCACATTCTTGTTTAAAGCAGGTCTTGGAGTGAAGGTCTGTCTGCACTGAGGGCAGCTGTAAAGTCCCACCAGATCATCTTGATTCCAGCAGTATGTAATGCAGTTCATACAGTAACTGTGTCCACAGAGAATGCTCACTGGATCCTTCAGTAGATCCACACTGAATAGCTGAACTGATCCTGAGCCACTGAAATACTGGCGTCTACCAGAGATATAGAGTTTACGTTTCTCTTAACTGAGGAGCTTAACGTTTTTTCCCGACTGTTTAAATGTATTATCCGACTGATGTACAAAACAAGTGTGTTTTAAGCTAGTCACATGCAGACTAATTGGACAAACACAGAAGAAAACCTTTTTTTACCTTGAGTTTAAAATAGCTTATCTTGAACGTTTAATAGGCCCTACAGATAGACAGCTAAAGTAAACGACAGACAGACAGTCAAACAGATAATCCGTAATAAAGATAGAAATAAAACAATTCAGGAACTTTACCTGAGGTTCCTGGTTCTGCGTTTGAGAAATTTAAACTAACCTTCGTGAAAATACAGTACAAAGTGAATGTCGGCCAGTAGAGGGCGCTCACACGCTGTTAAGAAATGACTGTTTTTAATAGTAAAATAATGTAAATGTTACATAAAATGCTATATTACAACCATATGAAAGCATGACACATTTTATTAATTTACAAACCACAACCATATCTAAACGGTTTATTGCCATATTGGACATCACTCAAAATGCAAGGTCACAAAACACACAATACAAGCCTGTTTTCAGAAGACCTATCAAATGTACTGATCATTAATTTGGACAACAGTTCTTCCTATTTTCATTACTGATTATGTGCACCAGGCCTACATTACAGGTTTAATGCTTTGAACTTTCAGCTCCTGGTATCTGATTGGTCAATACAACATTCCAGCTGACATGAAACAACTGTTCACACCACAGCACAAATAAATTCATTATTTTTGTTGCATAGCAGTTTTATGAATTTGGCAGTGTTGGGCAAGCTACTTGGAAAATGTAGTGAGCGAAGCTAACAGTTACTCTTCATTAAATGAAGCTTCACTACACTAAAGCTACAGCCCTGGGAAATGTAGCAAGCTAAGCTACAGAAACATGGCAAAAGTAGTTTACTACATCCAAGCTATTTTAAAAAAAAAAAAAATCATTTTTATATTGAACCAACATCATACCAAGTCAATGCTCTCTCAGTAATCAATAAAACCGTCAGTCAAGCAGATAGACAGGCATAACATGATGCTTAAACTGATGCTTAAACATAAAAAAATTTAACTATTCATGACATCTATGGAGATGATAGTTTCACTGTTGATCCCAAATATATCCTAAATCCCGGATAGAGTGGTTGAGTGAATGTGGTCTGGACTCTGTGGATGAGATTCATTGTGTCAGAGATGCTGTAGAAGGACAGAATTCCTGCTCTGTGATCCACATACACTCCTATTCTACAGGAGCTGGAGACTACAGGAAGTTCAGTCTGTATGCTACTGTGACAGAATGAGTAACGGGATTTAGAGCAGAACAGTCTCCATGACTGATCATTAAATCCAAATCCACACTCAAAACCACTTCCTTTCCTTCTGATGCTCTTATATGACACTGATATATAAACCCCAGCCGTCCCGCTCCACTCCACCTCCCAGTAACAGCGTCCACACACACTCTCTCTACACAACACCTGGAAAAAATCATGGAATCGGTCCGGATGAACAGGATATCGCTGATCAGCCCCAACAAAGGTAGCCACTCTATTGCCTTCAGACAGACGGAGATATTTATGTGCAGTGTTTGGATCCAGGGTGAGCTGGCGGGAATCTAGGGGGGAAAACAGATTTACACCAGGAAATTTAAATGATAAATATTATATTGAAAAATCATTCTGGATGTTAAGTGTCACCAGAAAAGTGAATTGCAAGACTTACATCGCAAGAACTCTGCTCTGGTACTAAATTCAGGGGTGGTAACAATCTCAATGTATGTCACTAATGAAACCAACAGACATACACAGTGTTAAATATTTACACAAATTCCAGTTTTATTTGTATTTTTTTAAATTTATATTTTCTCAATTTCTTCTGAAAGAATTACGTGACGACTTATCTATCTCAACTGGTCCAACAGAGGTTGCTTGACCATTTTTAATTTTGCTTGTTGTTTCTGAATGACTACCACTATGTAATCGGTATTGCAAAAGCACAATTTGTTTATTAAAATCACCATTATTTTAACCATTTTAACCACAACTGCTGTCTTTGTGTCATGGCCCAAAACATATTTTGGTTATACAAGGGCATATGAAAAACCATAAAATCTCAGCGCAGGAAGGTCAGAGCTCCTTGGAACAAAAACTGATCTCTAGAACGTGAACTGGTTAAACTGGTTATTTTGTAATCCAGTTACACAGAAGTAATCACTCAAAAAAAGTAAGTTAACCAACTTTACCATTTTGGACCACTTGAGATTAAATGACCTTGACATGCTTTTTTAAAGGTAATCAATCTCCAGTACTTTACCTTTACCAAATATTCCTTCTATTGCTTCTTTACAGAGATCATCAAGCATAGAGATAGATTTTCGCACACCATCATAAGAAAAGAAAGAACTGATATTGATGTTTTCTGTAGAATCAGGAAGAACAGAGAGAGACTGGAAACTCTACAAAAGCACATAAATTGATAGATCAAAATCAATTTTCCAGTGGTCAAGCACATTTAGTTTTTTAAAATATTTTTTAGACTCAAACACAAACTTAGAACAAACTGATTCAAGACAAGAGGTAAAATCCTGTTGACCAGCAAAAATCTCCCTGTAATATTAGTAACATCCTACAGTTCCTTTTTTTCATATCTCAGTTACCTGTAGGAAATGGATGTGATCGTCTGTGTGTGAAAGCTGATTTAGCTCAGTGTCTCTCCTCCTCAGATCATCAACCTCCTGCTGCAGTTGCTCCAAGAGTCCTTCAGCTCGACTCACTTCAACCTTTTCTCGATCTCTGATCATCTGTATCACCTCAGAGCGGCTTCTCTCAATGGAGCGGATCAGTTCAGTGAAGATCCTCTCACTATCCTCTACTGCCGCCTGTGCAGAGCGCTGTTATGACACAAGGACAATCAGAGCGTTCACTCACTGTGCTTCAGTGGGACATGAAAGTGTGCCAGCACTGGGCTTCTCAATGACTGGAGCCCTTAAAGAACCCAAAATATCCATGACTCCCCTTATTCTTACCTTATGAGTCTCCACAGCCTCTTTCAGCTCCTGAAGCTCTCTCTCTTTCTCCTGGATTCTCTGCTGAAATTTTCTTTGTATGTCCCACAGCTGTTTCTGTAACAGATAACATGTAGCTCTTACTGTTTTGCATCATAAACCTGCATTTTACTAACATGTGCTTTTCCTACCTGTTTCTCAGTCCTCTCTGCTTCAGCAGAAACAGTGGGATGATTTTTATGTTCATCCATCATACATAGCAAACAAATACACTTTTGGTCAGTACAGCAGTAAACCTCCAGCAGTCGGTCATGTTGAGAGCAGATCATCTCCTTGAGTCGTCCAGTGGCATTAATCAAATTGTGTTTCTTATCTTTAAAGAAACTGTCATGTTGTTCAAGGTGATTTTGACAGTAAGAGTTCAGACACATCAGACAGGACTTGACAGCTTTGTATTTCCTCCCAGCGCAGACGTCACACTCCACATCTCCAGGTCCAGCGTAACTCAGAGCAGGAAAAGCAGTTTGGACTTTTGTCTTCTTCAGTTGCTCCACCATTTCAGCCAGCATCACATTCTTGTTTAAAGAAGGTCTTGGAGTGAAGGTCTGTCTGCACTGAGGGCAGCTGTAAACTCTCTTCTGATCATCTTGATTCCAGTATTCTATAATACAGTTCATACAGTAACTGTGTCCACAGGGGATGGTCACTGGATCCTTCAGTAGATCCAGACAGACTGAACAGCTGAACTGATCATGTGCCACAGAAACACTGGATTCTGCCATTTCACTGCATGCACACAAAAACAGAACGAGAGAGAGAGATTCAGCTCAACAGCATTGGTGGAGTGAGGTGTAGGCCTATAAAAGGTGTTTTGAAGATGTGACTCACCTGAAAAATCCAGTGATGGCTTCTTTGCTCAGTGAGATCAAGTAAAGATTTTCAAGAAGTTTATCAAAATCTATAATTTTGAGCCTTTAGGTCCTACAGTAAGTGAGACAACATAGACGGAAACTCGACAGAGAGACAAGGTGACACATAGACGGTCAGAAAGTTGAAAACATTCTAGTAAAATGAAAGTAAAATGAAACTAAAACTAGCCTAGTTTGAGTAAATACAAGACAAAATCGACCGGTAGAGGGCGATCACATCACACACACTGCATAAATGCCTGTGTTATGTCAGTGCCTTTTACCAAGAAATTAGTTTTTAAAAGTCAAATAGTTTAAAATGACACATTAAATTAGTTAGTTGTGAGTCACCCAAGACAAAACATGTCTCATTTATCTGCACTGCCTTTCCAGAAGTGTTTGTATTTAATTTAGATTTTAGATTTAAATTTCATGTTGGCCTAACACAACTTTTATTGAAAACCCCAATTATTGCCACTATATATTGCAACCATACGAAAGTATGACCGTTTTTTTATTTTTAAATAATTTACAAACTTCAGGCGTATCTAAATTGTCTGAACTCTAGATCATTGCCATACAAATGTGATGTCTAAACTCAAAAATCCAAATATTTCAAAATACTACTACTACTACTACTATTACACAGTGCACATACATAACATAATATATTCAGATAACTGACATTATAATGATCATAAATGAAATATACAGACATATTAGTAACAATGCTTTACTGTTATTTTGCTTTGTATAACTGCAACATGACTTACAGTATTTCTTAGTTGTCAATGTCTAGCAAAGCAAAGCATTTTCATCCCTAATCATCATTCAGTGCACAGTGTTACAGAACACATCCTAATTACAATTAAACCAAAAAAATAAAATAAAAATAATACAATAAGTTTTCCTTGTATCGGCTTTGGACAAAAACAGAGTTTCCTGTACAGTTTGTGTTGTAGTAAGGCATTTAATGAGTTGAATTTCTAGTTTGGTAAGTTGGGACTGTCACTGGAAAGATGGGAGGGAGGCAGCTGCTAACCACATTTACTCATTCTTTTTTACCAGGATGCCTAAACCTGAAATATGGCACTATTATTCACAAAATCTCTGCAGACGACAGTTTCAGTGTTGATCCAAAATTGATCCCAAACCCCGGATAGAGCGGTTGAGTGAAAGTGGTCTGGATTCTGTGGATGAGGGTCATTCTGTCAGAGACGCTATAGAAGGACAGAATTCCTGCTCTGTGATCCACATACACTCCAATTCTAGAGGAACTGCAGAATATAGGGAGTTTAACTGCTTTCTGATTGTGTCTGAATGCATACCTGGAGTCAGAGCAGGACAATCTCCAGGACTGATCATTAAATCCAAATACACACTCAAAACCTCCCCCCTTCCTGCTGATGCTCTTATAGGACACTGATATTCCAACACCAGCCATCCCGCTCCACTCCACCTCCCAGTAACAGCATCCACACACACTCTCTCTGCACAACACCTGAGAAAAACCATGAAATCGGTCCGGATGAACAGGATACCGTTGATCAGCCCCAACAAAAGTAGCCACTCTGTTGCCTTCAGACAGACGGAGATATTTATGTGCAGTGTTTGGATCCAGGGTGAGCTGGTGGGAATCTGAAAACAAATTTACACCATTTTAAATATTACAGTACATCAAAATAACCACCTCTCTCATCCTTTTATGTTAACTCTAAGATGAAAGAGAATTTAGATTTGTTATAGATAACGTTTTACCATGTGATGTCACTGTTATCAACAGTTATGAGTTACGTGGATCTGTTTTGCAGGTTTTATTACAGTTCATTTGCACTTAACAACCATAACAAGGTTAGGGATTATTAAATAGCCATGAAACTATATGCAAAAGTGAAAATGTAGAGACAACCCAGTTATAAACAAACCAAACTGGATATACAGGAAAATAAACAAGAAACAATAGAGACCAATCAGAACAGTGCGAATATATACTGACATGTAGAGATGGGCAGATGAACCCTTGTGAAGCTTTTGAGGCTTTTTCCTGATTGTACCAAAAATGATTCAAAGCTTCAAAGCCTCAAAGACAGACCCTACCAGTGACATCTAGTGGTCAGCTGCAATTATAGCAGCCACTTTCAAATGATTCCAAGTACTTTTTTTTTTTTTTTTATTAATGCCAAGGCACCAAAGATAAAAGTACAGAAAATATCAACATTATGCACAAAGAGATGACATTACATGCAAAGCACCATTTCTAGACGTATGTAACAGTAAGTAAATAATACAAAACAAAGCTTTAACAAAATATATTAAAAAGATTAAATAAATTAACTGTTTTAATAGCTTTAAGATTCTTGGAAGATGAAATAGCTTGGATATACTGTTGAACCTCTTTTTTAAAAACAATAAATAAAGGTTTTTGATGAATTGAATTTACTGCGGTGAATATGAAATTTTGCAAGAAGTAACAATAGGTTAATAATAAAATATTCGTTAATTTTATCTTTTTGTATGTTAAAGAAGCCAAACAGTACATCCTTGAAAAGCAAGGAGAAACCCTGGAGCACATTGCGATTGATAACATTAGAGAATTCAATCCAAAATAGCTGCGTGTGAGGACAATCCCAGAAGATATGCATATCAGTTTCATTAGGGTCACCACAAAAACACAGCTTGTATCTATATCTGATTTGAACCTTTTCAAAAACACTTTAGTTGAGTAAAATCTGTGTAACAATTTGGTGAGATGTCTAACCTTGTTAGTTATTATGTATTTCGAAGACAGAGTCCATACTTTCCAGTCAATATGATCAACAACATTCTCCAATAAGACACCACATACGGAGTTGTTACAAGCTCCTTTTGAAAAAGCGATCTAATCTTATAGTTGCGTGATGAACGATGTGACAAAAAGCATAGTTTTCCTACTGGGATTTCAAATGGGTCTAAAGAAATAGGTAAAGTTGATCTAACAAAGTCCCTTAAAAGCATGACAACTCCTTTAGGAATAGCGTCCATGACAATGGAGAATTCTTTGGGAGTTAACTGGAAAATCAAATTTACATAAAAATTCTTCCTAGCTTAAAATAAGACCTTCTGAGTTAAATAACTGAGAAACTGTGAAAATGTTTTTCTCAAACCAATTACTGAAAAACAAAGATTTTCTCTTATATACAATGTTTTGATTGTTCCAAATGAAGTACCGGTGTGGGGAGAAATTGTGCTTAAAGATTAATGACCATGCAAGTAATGACTGTTTATGAAATTTAGATACAGTGTAAGGGATTCTAGCAATATTATAATTACAGATCAATAGGAAAGGAAGACCACCTAATTTGGAGAAGAAGTAATTGGTGATAAAATTCCAGATTGAGTTTGGATCACACAAAAATTGCCTAATCCAATTAATTTTGAAAGTGTTGTTCAAGGAAGAGAAATCAAGGAAATTCAACCCACCATACTCATATGTGTTCATTATTACAGACTTCTTAACATAATGGATTTTGTTTTTCCAAACAAAATTAAACAGGATTTTATCAACTGATTTACAAACTTTGTTGTCCACATATAGAGAGAGTGCAGCATATGTAAGCCTGGAGATGCCTTCCACCTTAACAAGTAGTACTCTGCCTCTTAAGATCAAGTCTCTCTGCAACCATGTGTTAAATCTTCTTTGGGCTTTTATTATAACTGGGTCAAAGTTCAAGGTACATCTTTTATCTTGATTTTTAGTTATCACAATACCTAAGAATGTAATTTCAGATTTAAACTGGAATATTAAAAATAGTGGGTGCTGTACAATTTTTAATGGACATTAATTCACATTTACCTATGTTTAGATTAAGACCCAAAGCTTTAGAGAAAAGTTTTATATAATTAATTGCTATAGGGATTTGGGAAGCATCTCTTAAAAATAAGGTGGTGTCATCTGCTAATTGACTCATAAATATTTCTCGATCTGCTATATGGATACCCCGAATACCGCTTTCACATACAAATGTTGACAGTAGCTGCACACAAAGAAGAAATAAATAGGGAGAAATGGGACACCCTTGTCTCACTCCTCTGGACAAACTAAACCTTGGTGAAGTGCCATTCTTTAATTTAATCGAAGCACTTCCATTATTGTAAAGGGTTTTAATTACTCTGCAGAACATATCCCCAAAACCGAATTTTTCTAAAGAATTAATAATAAATTGGTGCTCTAAGGAATCGAAAGCCTTATAGAAATCTAAGAAAAGAATGAAGCTGTCTTCCTGAATCAAGTCTGAATAATCTAATAAATCAAGAATCAACCTTATATTGTTAACAATGTGTCTTTTGTTCAAAAAACCAGATTGTGTCTCATCTATTACAGAACCCAATACGTATTTTAATCTTTTAGCAAATATAATAGTTAAAATTTTATAATCACTGTTAAGCAAAGAAACGGGACGCCAATTGTCAATTAAAAGTAAATCTTTTTTAGGTTTCGGAATTAAAGTAATTAAACCTTGAGTGAGAGTCGGGGGGAGAGCCTCATTCTGTATGCTTTCTTCAAAAACCTTAAGTAAAAAAGGAGACAGTTCTTTAGAGAACTGTTTATAGAACTCTGCGGTAAGCCCGTCCGTTCCGGGAGATTTATTGTTTTTAAGTTCTAGAATTGAGTTACTAACTTCAGATAAAGTAATTTCACTATCACAAAGATTTCTGTCATCTCTTGAAATAGTCTTACAATTTTTAACAGACTCCAGAAAAGTACGGGCTGCCTCTTCAGAATACTTTTTTTTATACAGTTTACTGTAAAATTTAGAACAGAAATGTGCATTGGATTGAGGATTATTAGTGACTGTCCCCTCAATATTAAGAGTTTCAATTAGCGAAGTACTTAAGCGACTCTTTTCTAGTCTGAAAAAATATGCTGTGTTGCATTCTCCCTCCTCCATCCATTTTTGTCTAGATCTAATGTAAGCACCCTGTGCTCTATAAGTGTACATCTCGTCTAATTTAGATTGCAGGTCAGCATACTCAAGCTTTTCTGATTCAGAAAACAGCTCTGGGGGTTTAGAAGAAAGTATTGTAATTTTAGACACCACCTTATTTTCTTCTGCTTTCTTAAGTCTAGCTAAATTACTACCGAATTTCCTAAAATATTTACTAATTTCAAACTTTAAGAGCTCCCACTGGCAACAATATGAGTCTAACACTAAAGCTCTTCTCCAGTACTGCTCAATCAGTAATGTGATATTCCTCTTAACATCTTCAAACAGGAGAAGGGAATTGTTCAATTTCCAATAAGAAGGAGATGAGCTGAAGTCAAGGGATGCAGAAAGACAAATCTTGAGAGAGATAGCACTGTGATCTGTAAGAGGTGTAGCATGAATGCTGACTGATTTACAACTGTTTGCTAGGCTTTGGGAAATGAGCCAGTAATCTATTCGGGACTGCTTAGAACGGTCCTTGCTGCTCCACGTATAAAGTCTCTGGTGTGGATAAAATTCCCTCCATATATCAACAACACAAAAACGTAACATGAAATTATTCATAATTGAACTTATAGAAGCAGCTCTAGGGGGAAACCTATCTAAATCACTATTTAAAACCATATTGAAATCCCCTCCTGAAATAAGAACAGCATTGGGGTATTTATTTAACCAGTACTGAATATTTTCACTGATCACATCCATTAAAGTCGCATTTTCTTTAGAAGAATTGTACCCATATACATTTAATAGAACTGAGATGGTCTGACCAAGTGAAACCACTAATAAGAGAAAGTGACCTTTGGGATCACTGACGACGTGTAAAATCTCACCAACAAACTTATTTTTTAGAGTGGCGACACCTGCTGATCGCTCTGTGCCATGCGACATCCATACATCACTGCCCCACTGGGATCTCCAAAATTTAACATCGTCTTGTGTGGAGTGGGTTTCTTGAAAAAAGCAAAAGTCTGATCCGTGGTTTTTAACAAACAAAAAGAGGGCTTTGCGCTTTACACTGTTTCTTAAACCCTTGGCATTAAGAGAAATTAACGATATCGACATTGACAAACACTCAGCAATGAACAGCTGTTAACACGAATAAAAACAAAGGCAGAAAGTCAAAATTGACTGATAGATGAGAAGAAAACTGAGATGAACAGAGCTTAATTGACCAATTTAAATGACCAAATTAAAGGTCCAGCTGTAATACGATGATGGCTCAAATGCCATAGTGACGGGTAACAGTCACCATCTTAGAAAAGAGTGCACGATCCTTATGATGGAGCTCACAAAGCAATCTCCACACCTTCAATGAACGCACGCGCTCCGATGTAATAGGCTGTTTTTCCAGCAGCCCTCGCCTCTCTCACTCTCGGCCACAAGCTCTTCTGTCTCTCCTGGTCCAGCAAAGTCAGATCCTCTGCAAAGCGCAGGTTGTTGTCTTGGAAAAACTGGGACTTCTTGGCAGCTTTCCATAAGGCATCGCGGATAACTCGTAAGGTAAACTGCATGATAACGGCGCAAGGTTTTGTGTTGTCACCTCTCCTCCCTAGCCGATGCACAGTGTCAGCGACATCAGGGTACTTTTTCTTGGCCTCGGGATAAGTCTTGCTGCAGAATGACCTCAGATCTGATATCTTCCTTGAAAGTCTCTGGTACTCCAAACAATGTCAAATTCCACCTGCGAGAGTAAATCTCCAGATCAGAAATGCGTGTTTCCCATGTGCCCGTAAGACATTCTTGATCTTCAAGTCTGGAATCTACATCTTTCAAATTGTTCTTCAAATCTTGAACTTCGGCACACACAAAGTATATCGTTTTCTTCAGCCCTTCTATCTTCAGAGCATTGGCACTAATCATTCCTTTGAGTGCATCAGACCGGGTATTGATCAATGAGGAAAGTGTGGAGATGATGGCAGAGTCGGTCTGCTCATTTAGACTTGAAGATTTACCTTTTTAGTGAGCAGGTGGCTTGCTAGGAGTGACAGGGAGTGAAGTTGCGCAGAGCTCAAACTCGTTTACAGGAGGAGAAGCATAATCGTGGATATCCATACTAGTGTCGACAATGTCTAATCGCTCTTTGCGTTTGTTAGATGGCATGTTTGCGCTCTTTATTGAATGCACTGATATCTGATCCAGCAAATGTAACGTTAAATAATACGTTAATACAGCTAGCCTTTCTAAATCTGTAAAGTTTGGTCAGGAACTCTGAAAATTTCGTCTTAACAAGGCGCCATCTTGGACCTCCCCCATGATTCCAAGTACTCCTCGCTGCAGACTGTAGCGCGGTGACGTCAGGCCACCTCACGTCGCATTATGTGTTTACAGCGCGCTCACATAGTGACGTATGGTATGTCTATAAAACGCATGCGCAGTAGCGCAGTGACGTCACGTACGTACGTTATGTATTTACCGTAAATACGCAGGTTCAATAAAGGTTCAATAATGGTTCATTCACTTCCGGATGTTCGAAAGGTATGGTGGATTTGAGATTCGGTGGCAGTAAGTCAAAGAACATTTACTTAATTTTGTTTTCTTAAAAATGTGCGTTTGTGTTAGTGGCTTTTAGTTGTAAAGATGCTTTGGTCATAATCATAGAGAGTGTCATTGCAAATATGTGCGATTTCAAACCTTTATGACATGTTTTATATGTGTTAGTATTCGAAGTGACGGGGATTCTGCTGGCTTTAAAAGTCTTATTTCGCCTAAAATGAGCCTTTAAAGATGTCTTAAAATAGAGCAGAAAGACTTGTATTAATAAAGGAATGCCACTGATGGTTGCATGTATTGCAAAAAAAGAAAAAGAAAAAAAATGGTTTCTCATATTTGTAATCTTTTTCATTGACTAACATTATCAAAGATTAATAGATACTGTAAAAAATGTATGGTTCATTGTTAGTTCATGTTAATTAATACATTAACTAGTGTTAACCAACGCCACCTTATTGTAAAGTGTTACCTCTTAAATTTACCTTCATGTGACTTCATATGACTTTTTAGGGACATTGTCAGTGAGACGAAATTCAGAGAAGAGGCCCACTTCATGTGGCTAGACAGTAAGTTCTTTATTTCCTTAACATGTAGTGAGTATTGTAAAAAGTATTTGAGTGTCTCTCTCTCTTCTCATCTTTCTGTCTGTCTCCTCTCAAATATCTTTTTTTTCCCCCCTGATAGACTGTATTGCACTCAACTGTAAAGCTTTCAAATTTACAAAAAAAAACTTCAAACTTTCAGGCTATGCTTTCTCAAGCCAAACCTACCTAAATTTTGACTTGACAAACTTTTTTAATTTAGTTGATGTTAACGCTGATTATAAGTTCAATCTCTTGGGTACTTTACAGACAAAGCAAATAACACTCTTTTTCTAACACCAACCTATAATATTTAAAAATACATTTAAAATATTTTCCTTGTATGGCTCTTTTGCCTTTCTTCAAAATGATTTAATATTGCTTTAATATTGTTTGTTCTTTTATGTAAATTAGGTGTCGTGAACTGGAGTGCATTTTCTGCACAATACAGACAGGAGTGCCGGGTGCAGTATTCACAGACCCGAATCTCTACAGTGCAGTGAGATATTTAAAGACTGTCCACCTGGGTATGTCAGGAATGGCAGGAGGGGAGTCCTGTGTGGGTTTTATTCATTCAAATAATTTGAAGGCTACTGCTCGGTTGATTGTTTTATCAGTGATGGAGGTGAATTTCAGTAGATACATTTTTTTTTCTCTTTCTCATGTGTCATGTCTATAGTCTATAGTCTTAATCTATATTTGTATATACAATTATATTTTCTGTTTTGTTCTTTGAAATAAAAAAAAAAGATCACTGTTATCAGTTTGGTTTTTTGGAGGCACCATGCATAAAATGGGTTATGAAAATATACTGTATGTAGTCAATTGAACTTAAAACTACTTTATTGGCTTAAATATTTCACATGCAGAATTGCCAAAGCAAAAGAAAAATGTCTAAAATTATGCAAAATAAATAAACAAGAACCATGACAGAGCAAAGTTTAAAAATAAGAAAGGCAGCGGCTATTTGCACTAAGTGAAAATAGCTATAGATTCTATTTACACTGTTAAAATAGCAGAGTTTTCTGCTATTTATACTATTTATTGCAAATGGCTATTATCTGCACCTCAGTATTGTAGTACATTGTAAAACAGTATGCATTAATAACTTGAGTGTAAATTATAATTTTAATTCAAATTATTAAATGGATGCCACCTTATTGGGACAATGAAGCCCTCCCTCACAATTTTTTGATTATTTCCTTCATTTTTATTGAAAATAAATGCTTTTCTGATGTGATTTGAAATTTTGAAAAGGGAGAAAAAAAACTTCGCCAGAAGGCGGATTCGAACCCGGGTCGATCGCGTCAGAACGTGAATAACGTACTTTTACCATCTGCGCCACTAGAGCTGACCACTATTCTCTATCTTTTGTATTGTTGTCTATCACAATAAGAAATATATAAGGTGCCATTAAAGTATAATATTACAATATACACAGTGAGGTAGAATGTTAATAAATTGTAAATAAAATACAACATAGATATTACAGAATACACTCTGTAATTCTGTATAATTTTACCTTAGATGAGACATGGTTAAAATCATGGATATGTGCTGTATTACATTTTACTGTTTTATTTTTTTTCCACCTTAGCGTTCTTTAATACTTTTACATTTTATTAGAGTATTCTGTTAAGTATGCGCATGCGTTTTAATGACGTGTTACGTCACGCACGCAAATTACACACGCAATGCGCATGCGTGTCATAGACATACCATACGTCACTTTGCGCATGCGCGGTAAACACATACGTGACGTAGATACCTGACGTCACTGCGCTACAGTTTGCAGCGAGGGGTGTCTCAATGATTCACGCATCTAGTTGATTCTAGTTTCAACACAAAAGCAATACTCAGCAATAGCAGCTGTGTCTTCATTCTGAGAATCTTTGTCCACAAATGAAAGTGTTACTATGTTACTATGAAGCAGGGAGGGAACACCAAGCATTTCGCGTCTCCTTATAATGAATGAAGCCGCGCCAAAGATTCGAATCAGTCACCTCGCTTCAGGTGTTTCATTGTGACGTATGAAGCCTCAAATGTCATCGGTCACGTGATCACGGAGATTTGATACAAGCCTCGACACAGTCTTTCGAACCAGTCTGCTTCAATAGAGTAAAACAGGCTTCGGAGCCTCAGTGTCAAACGTCCCATCCCTACTGACATGATAATCACTCATTTATTTCTCTGTGACTGTTTTCTTATTAATACTTACATTGCAAAAACTCATCTCTGGTCCCGGGTTCAGAGGTGGTAACAATCTCCATGTGTGGTATTACTAAAACCGAGAGACATATACAGTGTTATTCACACTGACAGATTTCTTCTAGTGCTTACGATATGATAAATTATTTCAAACAAATGACAGAATTACAAACTTTAACTTTATATATTTTACCATATATATTACCATATATATTTTCTGTTGCTTCCTTGCAGAGGTCCTCAAGCTTCTCTCTTAGCATAGAGACAGATTCATCCACATCATCATAAGAGAGAAGAGAAGTGACACTGATGCTGTCTCTAGATGCAGGAGGAACGGAGAGAGACTGGAAACTCTACAAAGGGACAACAACAGAACAGATTTGATTTAGTGTTCAGGCCCATTTAGAATTTTCTAAAAATCATTTAGACACTAAAAGACAGTCTGACTGCTTCGCCACCATTGCTGTCAGAACAATAAATAATAATAAGATCATCAATTAAATAATAAATAAATGGATAATAAATAACAAAATCTGTTACCTGTAGAAAATGAATGTGATCGTCTGTGTGTAGAAACTGCTTCAGCTCAGCATCTCTCCTCCTCAGATCATCAATCTCCTGCTGCAGTTGCTTCAAGAGTCCTTCAGCTCGCCTCACTTCAGACTTTTCCCGGTCTCTGATCATCTGCATCACCTCAGACCGGCTTCTCTCAATGGAGCGGATCAGTTCAGTGAAGATCCTCTCACTATCCTTCACTGCCGCCTGTGCGGAGCGCTGCCAGGACACAAAGACAAGTCCGAAAAGAGTCCTGAAAGAATCTAAAACATTCTTATTCCCCTTGAAACTCACCTTATGGGTCTTCACAGCCTCTTTCAGCTCCTGAACCTCCTTCTCTCTTTCTTGGATTCTCTTCTGGAACTTTCTTTCTGTGTCCCAAAGTTGTTTCTGTAACAGTAACAAATAACATGCAGCTCTAACTGTACTACATCATAAACCTGCATTTTACTAACATTTGCTTTTCCTACCTGTTTCTCAGTCCTCTCTGCTTTAGTTGAAGTAGTGTGATGATTTTTGTGTTCATTCATTGTACACAACAAACAAATACATCGCTGGTCTGTGCGACAGTAAACCTCCAGCAGTCTATCATGTTGAGAGCAGATCATCTCCTTGAGTCGTCCAGTGGCATTAATCAAATTGTGTTTCTTTTCTTTAAAGAAACTGTCATGTTGTTCTAGGTGACTTTGACAGTAAGAGTTTAGACACATCAGACAGGACTTGACAGCTTTGTATTTCCTCCCAGTGCAGACGTCACACTCCACATCTCCAGGTCCAGCATAACTCAGAGCATGACAAGCTGTTTGGACTTTTGTCTTCTTAAGTTGCTCCACCATTTCAGCCAGCATCACATTCTTGTTTAAAGCAGGTCTTGGAGTGAAGGTCTGTCTGCACTGAGGGCAGCTGTAAACTCTCTTCTGATCATCTTGATTCCAGCAGTCTGTAATGCAGCTCATACAAAAACTGTGTCCACAGGGGATGGTCACCGGATCCTTCAGTAGATCCAGACAGATCGGACAGCTGAACTGATCCTGAGCCACTGAAATACTGGCTTCTGCCATTTCACTGCATGCACACAAAAACAGAAACACATGCAACAGCATTTAAATTAAACTTTCTGGTTATGTGTTTCAGAGAGTGGAGCAGGCGTTTAAAAGCGTGAAAGCATTTGTTTATCCTCAAAAGCACTTGATCCATCAACACGTTACCTTGTTTATACGAATTTGTTTGCAGACGGGGTGATAAAAACACTTGCGCACCTGAACAATACGCATGACGCGCGGTTAGGAAAAGAAAACAGACAGCGTGAGTACAGTGCTCGGGTAATGTGATAATGACATGGAGATCAATAAAAAAAAAAAAAACTAAGTACACTTAGTAGATTTTTACCTGTGCTGCACTCCGCTTCAAGATGCTACGCTTTCGGCTCCATTTTGACTTCCCTCCGTCTCACATGAACTCGGATGTACGTCACTACGTACGTAATAAGAACGCCTACTAGTGGTGGAGCCACATTATTAAACAAATAAATAAAATAAAATAAAATAAAAACGCTTTAGCTTTCACAAAAAATGGAAAGAAAAGAAAAGATTCGGGGGGTTTTTATTTATAAAAAATAATTTCAGAATCAGAATCAGCTTTATTCGCCAAGTGTGCGCAAACACACGAGGAATTTGTTGTGGTTTTTAAGAAGCTCTTGGTACATACACGCATACATACATACATATCTGACATGAGAACAGAAACATGAACAGAAACAGAAACCAAACAAGACTTAACAATAATAATAATGTGTATGAATCTGGAACAGAAGATTTATGTACAGATCTGTGCATTATTTTCTCTATATAGAAAATATGCATATGTATTTACATAGAACTTGAGAGAGAGGCAATAATTAGAGATGGAGAATGAATTACAGGCATGAATTACAGAACACAGGTAATAATTCCTGTGTTAGGTGGCAATGGCATGGGGGAAAAAACAGTTTTTATGCCTAGATGTGCTAGTGCACAGAGATCTGTAGCGTCTGCCTGAGGGGAGAAGTGCAAACAGGTTGTGTCCAGGGTGAGAGGGGTCTGTGATGATGTTACCTGCCCATTTCTTCACTCTGGAGTAGTACAAGTCCTGAAGGCTGGGCAGGTGCACACCAATGATCCTTTCTGCTGTCCTAACAGTCCGTTGCAGTCTTCTTATATCTGTTTTGCTGGCTGACCCAAACCAGAGAGTTATAGAGGAGCACAGAACCGACTCAATAACAGCAGAGTAAAACTGTGTCAAATGTGCCTGTGGTAGGTTGAACTTTTTCAGTTGACAAAGAAAGAACAACCTTTGCTGAGCCTATTTCACGATGGAGTCAATGTGAGTGTCCCACTTCAGGTCCTGAGAGATGGTGGTTCCCAGGAATCTGAATGACTCCACTGCAGCTACAGTGTTGTTCATGATGGTGAGTGGGGTTTCTCCTGAAGTCCACTATCATCTCTACAGTTTTGAGCGTGTTCAGCTCCAGGTTGTTGTGACTGCAACAGACAGCCAGCTGCTCAACCTCTTGTCTGTAAGCAGAGGTGTAGTCGTTTGTGTAGAGGGAGAATAGCAGTGGAGAGAGAACACAGCCCTGAGGAGCTCCAGTGCTGATCGTACAGGTGCTGGATGTGTATTTTCCCAGCCTCACTAGCTGCTGTCTGTCTGTCTGTCAGAAAGCTGTTGATCCACTGACAGATGGAGGTGGGTACAGAGAGCTGTGTCAGTTTATTCTGAAGGGTGTCCGGGATGATGGTGTTGAAAGCGGAGCTGAAGTCCACAAACAGGATCCTTGCATAAGTCCCTGGTTTGTCCAGATGTTGGAGGATGTAGTGCAATCCCATGTTGACTGCATCATCCACAGACCTGTTTGCTCGGTAAGCAAAATTTTTCAACTTCAGTATTTGCAACCATTTGTAAGAAATTTATTTTGCAAGGAGACCACTTCTTTTGTATAATGCTATGTGCCTAATAAAACTGGCCTAACTAATTGTATAATGTATTATATTCTACATTCCACAAATCATTCTGGAAAAAAATCTCCAATCAAATACACACATTTAAAGCATAGTCTTCACTTTTCTATTAATAACCTGTAGGTTTCTGAACCACTGGTCTATATATTACTTTATATAAGCCTGTCCCAAGCTGTCTGAACTCAGAGAGACCTGCTCTATGAGAGGCTACAAGAGGCTTTTCTGGAAATTCTCCATTTGGAGGATATCTTGTCTTGAAAGAAATGTTGCAAAAGGCGCAAGGCAAATTCAAGTTACCTCTGATATTTATTGTTAAATGACTTTCATAAAAATGCAAAATGATACACAGTCAACCATGTACTCATATAATGTACACTACAATTAATATATACACTAAGTAGAAGCTGTAGAAGCTCTACTTCATCTATACTGCTAAATGAGACAGTTTCACTGATGAGTCCTGAGTTATGCCAAACCCCGGATAGAGCGGTTGAGTGAATGTGGTCTGGACTCTGTGGATGAGGGTCATTGTGTCAGAGATGCTGTAGAAGGACAGAATTCCTGCACTTTGATCCACATACACTCCTGTTATACAGGAGCTGGAGACTACAGGGAATTCAGATTTGGTGTTATTGTGACTAAATAAATATACAGAGGGAGAACAGAACAATCTCCAGGACCGATCATTACATCCAAATTTACACTCATTACCCCGTCCCTTCCTGCTGATGCTCTTATATGACACTGATATTCCCACACCACGAGTCCCGCTCCACTCCACCTCCCAGTAACAGCGTCCACTCACACTCTCTCTGCACAACACCTGAGGCCAAATATCAAATCTGTCTGGATGATCAGGATACGGCTGCAGTGTAGCAGTGCAAGTAGCCACTCTATTCCCCTCAGAAAGACAGAGGTGTTTATGCACTGACTCTGAATCCAGAGTAAACTGATGGTAATCTGATGGAGAAAAAAACAACAACAGATAATCAACATTTTAATATTGTCAAACATTAAGTGAAGCAACAATCAATCAAAGATATACAAGTAGCAACAATAGATCACCGATCTATTACACAAGTTTTCAGGTGAAATGGTATCAAAATGTATTTAAACCTATTAAAATTGTAAGTGAAAATTGTCATTTTTTGCCACTACTGGGACAAAATTGCAAAATAATTACAAAATACTCAAGCTGTCAGACAACTCAAACAATCCTATCCTAATGCAATATTGTTTGGTTTGACACATTTAAATGAGTATAAATTTGTCTTGTGTTTGCTTTATTTGTATTATTATTTATAACACTTACAGTGCAAGAAGTGCTCTTTTGTTTTAGGTTCAGTGATGGGTGTGAGGATTTTGATACTCACTATACAGAAACAAACAGATATTTAATAAATATATCAATAATATTAATATAACTATTCATCAATGATAATAATAATGTACTAATAACAACAACAATGTAGTAATAATGAACAATTTATTAAATGTTATTCATAATTATTATTTATTATTGACATGCACGCAATATTTATTCATTCTCTTTTACGAGATGAGTCTGTACTTTACCTCCACCAGATATCTTTTCTATCTCCTCTCTGCAGAAACTCTCAAATTTACGTCTTATTATAGAGACAGAGCTTCTCACATCATCATAGGAGAGCAGAGAACTGACAGTGGTGCTGTCTGAAGATGCAGGAGGAACAGAGAGAAACTGAAAACTCTAAAAAGACAACAAAAGTAAATATGTAAATTATCAAGTAAATATGATTAAAACAGTCCAAGGAATTTAAAGGATCCACATAGATGAAAGTGCAAGTGCTTACTCATTATAATACAGTCTTGAGAACATTTGCACTGATCTGAACAATTGGCAATTACACAGTAAGCTTTAATAGTGTCTCAAATCAAATGTCAGTTGAAGAGTCTGCAGTACAAGCTTTATAAACCTGTAGGAAATGGATGTGGTTTTCTGTGTGTAAAAACTGCTTCAGCTCAGCGTCTCTCCTCCTCAGGTCATCAACCTCCTGCTGCAGTTGCTCCAAGAGTCCTTCAGCTCGACTCACTTCAGCCTTTTCTCGATCTCTGATCATCTGTATCACCTCAGAGCGGCTTCTCTCAATGAAGTGGATCAGTTCAGTAAAGATCCTCTCACTGTCCTCCACTGCTGCCTGTGCAGAGCGCTGTTAAGACACAAAGAGACAAGCACTAGAATCAGTCCATTCAATCTGACAGTTATTTTTTCTCTTATACTCACCTTGTGAGTCTGCACAGACTCTCTCAGCTTCTGAAGCTCTGTTTGCCTCTCTTGAATTTTCTTCTGTATAATTGTTACTGTCTCTCCAACCTGTTTCTGATGAACAAATAATTGTAAACATTAGAAGCCTTTGGTTTTCCACAAGGACATTAAAATCTCTCTATATTTTTATGTGATAATGTTATTGTTAACTAGCCTACCCAGCAACTTGATACAACAGCAGCAAAAACTAACAGTCTATTTATATGTTATTTTCAGTTCATACCTGTTTCTCTGTCCTCTCTGCTTCAGCTGAAACAGTATCATGATTTTTGTGTTCATCCATCACACACATAAAACAAATACACTTCTGGTCAGAGCGACAAAAAACCTCCAGTAGTCTGTCATGTTTAGAGCACATCATCTCCTGGATTCGTCCAGTGGCATCGGTCACTTTGTGTCGTTTCCTTGAACGAGATTCCTCATGACACTCAAAGTGAGTTTGACAGTATGATTCCAGACACATCAGACAGGACTTTACAGCTTTGCGTTTCCTTCCAGTGCAGACATCACACTCCACATCTCCAGGTCCAGCGTAACTGGTAGCAGATCCTGTTTTCTTCAAGTTATCCATCATTTCAGCCAGCATCACATTCTTGTTTAAAGCAGGTCTTGAAGTAAAAGTCTGTCTGCACTCAGGGCAGCTGTAAACTCCCTCCTGATCATCTTTATTCAAGCAGTCTGTAATACAACTCATACAGTAACTGTGTCCACAGGGGATGGTCACTGGATCCTTCAGTAGATCCAGACAGATCGGACAGCTGAACTGATCCTCGCCCACTGAAATACTGGCTTCTGCCATGTTCCTCCACGTACGATACAGACAATGACTTGACAACACATAGCCTAAGTTTCGGTTTCTCTCAATTACTTTTCCTGTTACGAGACGTGTGCAGAAAAGGTGGGTGTGTTTGTCAAAGGTATGACTCTTTGACCACAGAGAACATAGATGGGGGCATGACTGCTTCTAGTAACTTTTTAAACTGTTTTTTTTTTTTACTTTACTTAATAAGGACTCAAAACGTCCATGCATTAAAATCAGCATAGTTAACTATTCCAAGTACTGAATGGGATTCGACAGATTGACAAAAACAGCTGTAGGCCTACTGGCTCTCAGCCACTAAAATATTCACATACAGTACATATTTTCACTGCCTGCACACAAAATTATATAACCTCTTTTTTTTGTTGTGCCCACTCTTTTTTATTATACATTATTCATATACCATTATACATTTACAACAGTTACTTTTGGTCCTCGAATCTGATTGGCTGAGAGTAGGGATGGGCGATATATCTCATGCAATATGCATGCGCATCTCGTCAGTAAAGCCGGTTCCTTGATTAGCCCTAAATCTCCATCACCTGTTTTCAAATGGAGCGGCGTTTAATTCACAGAGCCGTAGATCACTGAGAAGCTACGCAATATCGCGTTCATTATCGCAGATGAATCGCCTTGTAATGAACGCGATATTAAAGCAGCTTTTCAGTGAACTACGGCTCTGTGTATTAAACGCCGCTCCATTTGAAAACAGGTGATGGAGATTTAGGGCTAATCAAGGAACCGGCTTTACTGACGAGATGCGCATGCATATTGCATGAGATATATCGCCAATCCCTACTATTGGCAATAAAATAATCGCATTTACAGACACACCTGTTTTGCCCACATCTCTCTCAAACACAGAATAAGGAACCCATTTTTATCTTAAGTTGACCAAACACCACAACATACCTACTGTAGAGCTGTTTAATGTGTCTTTGAAAAGGCAGAATCCAGTATTTCAGTGGCTCACAGGACACCACATTCATCAAACGCAGAAAATCTCATGATATTATCTTTCAGAAACATTATCAACGTTATCAAAAACAGTAGCATTTAGTGATCTGTAAGTTGACAGATTGAAATGAAATAGGCAAATATGAAGTCTATGCTATTTCATTCTATAGTAAATACATTTTCACAAAGCCATGCTAAAAACATTAGTAAGAGCACTAGACAAAGTTATTTATCATCTAGGCTATGTAGCAATGGTTAATAATGAAAACTATAAAAGTAATATGTATTGTTACATGAATAATAACTGATAAAATGATCCCTGACCTAGGCAGGCTATTAACAAATTTTGTTCATCCCTCCAAAACAGAGAAAACATCTTTCACAAACGTCTGTCTCTTCTGAAGTGTTTAGTGTATATAACCTAATGAGTTACATATTTGTAGAGTTATTAGGTAGCACAATTCTTAAACCACCCCAGACCTCACTCATTTTTTAAACCTTGGCTACGGCCTTGAATACGATCTTCAATTCCTGGGCTAATAGGTAGCCTATCATCAATGTCATCAATGGTTAGAGAATTTAGTCTTACTAGTTTTAATTAAGATGAATGTGCCCCTGAATGCGACGCCAAACTTTCAGTTTAATCTGCGGAAGTTTGCGCGTCCGCTTGCTGAGACGTTCATCTAGTGGGTCATATCTGTGAAGATGCGTGTTGCAGTAGCGCAGTGGTAAAATTAATGTTGTTCAACAACCCGATGCATTTACACTTATCCGGTTGCTTCTGGAATGTGTCTCAGACCACGTTCTGAAGTGTTTTGCGAGATCGGATTGCAATCCGTCTCGAATGCATTTCAATGCTTTCTTTAATTATTATTATTATTGAGCCGGGTGATGCGAATTATTCAGGCCCACCCACTCTTTTAGAGGCCCACCCGTCAACCACTTTCTGTCTCCGCCACTGCTGACACCTAGTGGATGTTCTTTATTATCGACAGGTGAGTCACACCGGATGTACTTGTTTTGCACACGTCTCTTCAACATAAGTAAACTATTTCAGCCTTGCATTTCAAAGAAAACGAAACCTAAGTGCAGATAAGCACTGGCATTTTTATCTCTATTTGTGTGCAGTGAAATGGCAGAAGCCAGTATTTCAGTGGCTCAGGATCAGTTCAGCTGTTCAGTGTGTCTGGATCTACTGAAGGATCCAGTGACCATCCCCTGTGGACACAGTTACTGTATGAACTGTATCACAGACTGCTGGAATCAAGATGAACAGAAGAGAGTTTACAGCTGCCCTCAGTGCAGACAGACCTTCAGTCCAAGACCTGCTTTAGGTAAAAATAATATGCTGGATGAAGTGGTGGAGAAACTTAAGAAGACAAAAGTCCAAACAGCTCGTCCTGCTCTCAGTTTTGCTGAACCTGGAGATGTGGAGTGTGACGTCTGCACTGGGAGAAAATATAAAGCCATCAAGTCCTGTCTGTTGTGTCTGGAGTCTTATTGTCAAACTCACTTTGAGCGTCACGAGGCGTTTCGCACAGGTAAACGACACAAGATAACTGATGCCACTGGAAGAATCCAGGAGATGATCTGCCCTCTACATGATAAACTGCTGGAGGTTTACTGTCGTACTGACCAGAAGTGTATCTGTTTACTGTGTACTATGGATGAACATAAAAATCATGACACTGTACCATCTACATCAGAGAGGACAGAGAAACAGGTAGAAATGGGGGGGGGAGCCATAATAGAGCCATAGCTGTTCTACAAGCTGTCTATATACAGTATACATATTCTCATTTGTTCAACAGAAACAGTTGGAAGACACACAAAGAAAGTTCCAGCAGAGAATCCAGAAGAGAGAGAAAGAGCTTCAGAAGCTGAAAAAGGCTGTGGAGACTCATAAGGTGAGTTATTAACAGAGAAATATAAATGCTGGATGATAGAAGAGTCCCACTGAAACCCACTGTGGCTAACAGACTAAACTGAATGATTCTCTATGTGTGTCCTAACAGCGCTCTGCACGGACAGCAGTGGAGGACAGTGAGAGGATCTTCACTGAACTGATCCGCTCCATTGAGAGAAGCCGCTCTGAGGTGATACAGATGATCAGAGATCGAGAAAAGGCTGAAGTGAGTCGAGCTGAAGGACTCTTGAAGCAACTGCAGCAGGAGATTAATGAACTGAGGAGGAGAAACATTGACCTGAAGCAGTTTTTACACACGGATGATCACATCCATTTCTTACAGGTAACAGAGATCTGAATAACGGGACTGTCATTAGGAAAGATTTGGCATTGACCCTAAAACAGGCAACGTGCACCACGAGATACATACTCTTTAGTCTCTTGTAGGAGGCACGAGGAAGAATTTTTCATCCAATACTGTTATCATTATCATAGTTCAGGTTGTTTGGACTATGGGGGTCATATCAGTGCTCGTTTTGTCAGTTTGACCTAAAGCCAACACGTCCGCCCATGGGGCTGGACATTCAGAAAATGTAGAAATAGGCACATATTAATCTGACTTTTTTCAGAAAAAAAATGCAATACAACTGTTAGTATTAATTGTGAACATTGTCTTGAAATGTTGAAAAAGAAAATTAAGTCATATGTTGTTCGTGTTGTTTTTTAATTGCATTTTGAAATATGCGTAGCTCCTGAGACACGTTGCCTGCTTTGGGTATAAAAAAAGGATTATCCTCAGTATTGACAATGAATGGTATCACAAGGTAAATTGTGCCCCCAGTTCTGGTTCTTTCATTATTGTGAATTCTGGGGTGGGGTGTTTGGGGGGGGGGGTTTGGCGTTCCCCATTCCCCATTGGTGGTTATGGGGGGTGTGAGGGGTGTAGAAAATACACAGAAGTCACAGAAATCATATAAAATACAAGGGGGAGCCCCTTGATAAAAAAATATCTCAGAGAAGTGGGGTGCGCGGTGGATGGGGGATATAAATCGCATCAAGGAGAGCAGATCCCCCTCAGTAGAAATCACATTCCAGGGCCAGGGGCCCTTAGGGAAGAGCCTTATAGGCCTCGCTAAAAGAATTTAAAATACCATTTTCATGGTAACACAAGGTCCGATTTCTTGAGTTTGTAAGCTTTCTAATGATATATAGTTTGTCAGCATTAGATCAGGTTAAGTATAGGATATAATTGATTTAAACATGCAGTGGCAAGTACAGGTTTATGACTTGGTCCTTTTTTTATACCCAAAGAAGGCAACGTGCACTGGGAGATACAACTCATAAAATCCAAAATATATAAGATATTTCAAAAATTCTTTTGGATATGTTTTACTAAAGTCCAGATGATATAAAAAATGACATGAAATGATTTTTTGCTTATCATTTTCCACTCTTGCCTATTTAAGGGTTAAAGGGTTACTCCACCCCAAAATGAAAATTTTGTCATAAATCACTTACCCCCATGTCGTTCCAAACCTGTAAAAGCTTCATTTGTCTTCGGAACACAATTTAAGATATTTTGGATGAAAACCGGGAGGCTTGTGACTGTCCCATTGTCTGCCAAGTAAATAACACTGTCAAGGCAATTCGTCTCCTCTGCATCACTGTAGCGCCATTTTGGTTCCACTGCACGCAAAAAGCGTACGCTGTTCTGTGTCATCCGCACCGCACGGATACGCTTTCTATGTGTATTTACGCTTTGATTTGAACTAAAACAACGTATCCGTGTGGTGCAGATGACACAGAACAGCATACAGATTTTGCGTGCAGTGGATACTCTCCAAAATGGCGCTACGGTGATGCAGAGGACACAAATTGAATAAAGTCGGTATTTTTGTTTTCTTTGCATACAAAAAGTATTCTCGTCACTTCATAGAATTCAGATTGAACCACTGATGGCAGATGGAATATTTTGACGATGTCTTTCATACTTTTCTGGGCCTTCACAGTGTTATTTACTTGGCAGTCAATGGGACAGTCACAAGCCTCCCGGTTTTCATCCAAAATATCTTAAATTGTGTTCCGAAGTTGAACGAAGCTTTTAATGGGTTTGGAACGACGTGGGGGTAAGTGATTTATGACAAAATTTTCATTTTGGGGTGGAGTAACCCTTTAAAGTGAGTTCTTTTCTAACTTTAACCTAACAGTTCAAATAGTAAACTAAAAATGATCCACAAAACCTTTAATGGGAGAGTTATAAGTTGGTGTTTTGCAGACAGAAAGATTCATTAATTTTTTCTCTGAACAGACAGGAGATTTTAATGCCTGGAAAATTAAAGCCTAAGGACAGAAGAAGCCCTATTGTGTTTGTTATTATTTTCTTCTTTATCTTCTTTCATAATCTACTCTTGAAGGATTTGGGCATTAGGAACCGTAACTTGCAGAGACTCTAAACTTGACAGGATGGTCCCTAACTTCCACCACAACTTACATACACTCTAGGTGCACATACACACATTTGTCAATCACTAGGTGGAGCTATAATAAGATCGTTTGTGTTTTGGTTCATAACGCCGGTACCATAAAACAAAATGCAGGCCATACAAAAATATACATCTCTGTAATTTGTTTTCACCATATTGAATTTTCTTGAAACATACTTTTTGGAACTCCCCCTAAGCTTCTGGTCCTGATCAGCCATTTATTTGTTACTGTGATTGGCATTAGACGGCTGTAATACTTATGTTGTCTCCTAGAGGGTAAGCGATCCTTAAGACATGGGTGTCTAATCTTGCTCCTGGAGTGCCACAGTCTTGAAAAGTTTAGATCCAACCCTAATTAAACACACCTGAACAAGGATCAGTGGAAACTTCCAGGCAAGGGTGTTGGAGCTGATTGGAGCTAAACTCTGCAGGATGTTGGCCCACCAAGATCAGAATTGGACAACACTACGTCCAAGTATTTTGAATCACTGTGAATGCATGTGTCTCCCTCGGTGTCTGTGAATGTTCTGGTCCTCCTGTAGGTTAGTATGGCATTGAGCTGGTAATGAATGTTTATGTCATTGTATGTTTATTTCCTCTAGAGTTTTCAGTCTCTCTCTGCCCCGCCTGGATCTACAGAGAGTGTCAGTGTCAGCTCTCTACTGTCTTTTGATGATGTGGGAAAGTCTGTCTCTCAACTGAGAGAAAAACTGGAGGATTTCTGCAAAGAGGAGACTGAAAAGATATCTGACAGAGGTAAAGTTTGCTTTGAGAAATGAGTTACATAATGTAATGTAGAAGAAACTTTACTATGTTAATAAATACAGGTGTACTGCTTTGTAATAATTATTCTAATTATATGTTTTTATTTCTTAGTAACATACATCAACATTATTCCCACCAATGAACCCAAGACTAGGGAGGAATTCCTACAATGTAAGTCACTAAGAAAACACACACACACAAACACACACACACACACACACACACACACACACACACACACACACACACACACAGACAGTGTTAGGAGACACTTTATTTAGAGGTCTTCTATTAATCTCTGATAACTGAAAAGGAGATTGGTTGTTCACACTAATGCAGAACAAAGCAACCTTGAGTTTAGATTTTAAAGGTTTTGGTCAAGAAAAAGCTGTTCTGCTTTAACCAAGCCTAAGCTATAGATTACAATAAAAAAAATGAAAATCATTTACTCCCCCTCATGTCATTTGATTTTTATTGTCAAGTCCATATTCATGACATGCACAACAGTATATTCCAAGTCATCTGAATCATAAGACAGCTTTGTGTCAGCAATGGACAGGGATTGTTAAAGGGTTACTCCACCCAAAATGAAAATTGTCATTAATCATTTACCCCATGTCGTTCCAAACCTGTAAAAGCTTCGTTCATCTTCAGAACACAGAACACAGGCTTGTTACTGTCCCATTGACTGCCAAGTAAATAATACTGTCAAGGCCCAGAAAAGTATGAAAGACATCGTCAAAATAGTCCATCTGCCATCAGTGGTTCAATCAGAATTTTCTGAAGTGACAAGAATACTTTTTGTACGCAAAAAAAAACAACAACAAAAAACGACTTTATTCAACAATTCGTCTCCTCTGCATCACCGTAGCGCCATTTTGGAGAGTATTCACTGAACGCAAACTGCGTATGCTGTTCTGTGTCAGCACCAATCGGATACGCTTTCTATGTTTATTTATGCATGGATTTGAATGAAAACAGCGTATCCGTGTGGTTTGGAACGACATGGGGGTAAGTGATTAATGACAAAATTTTCATTTTGGGGTGGAATAACCCTTTGATCTAGAAAACCTATCTAAGGTTTTGAATGATTCCTTGTGGAATCAATATAGCCTTAAATATAACCTTAAAAATGTTGGTGGGATGAAACTTTTTTTCCCCTTTGTTTTTTATACAGATTTTATAATGTAACTGAATAAAGGAAATGTGAAACACTGTTTGTAGTAACTTGAATTAAAAAATGGATGGAAATATATAATTATAAATCACATCTATTTACATATGAAGTATTATATATTCTGTATTCTAATGCAACTGACTTTCGTCCCAAGCATGGAAACAAATTTATGCTGAGTGTGTTTTTCTCTCAATTAGATACCCGTCACCTCACTATGAATGCAAACACCGTGAATAAAACTATTCAACTGTCTGAGGGGAACAGAGTGGCAACTTGCAGTAAAAATGTTCAGTCATATCCCGATCATCCTGACAGATTTGATTTTTATTACGAGGTGCTCTGTAGAGAGAGTGTGTGTGGACGCTGTTACTGGGAGGTTGAGTGGAGTGGGACTGACAAAGTGGGTATATCAGTGTCATATAAGAGCATCAAGAGGCGGGGAAACATAAATGAGTGTGGATTTGGACTGAATGATCTGTCGTGGAAATTGTCCTGCTATCCATCCAGTTGCTTTGCATTTTGGCACAATAACAAAGAGACTAAACTCTCTGTGGTCTCCAGCTCCTGTAGAATAGGAGTGTATGTGGATCACAGTGCAGGAATTCTGTCCTTCTACAGCGTCTCTGACACAATGACCCTCATCCACAGAGTCCAGACCACATTCACTCAACCACTCTGTCCTGGGTTTTGGTTAAATCTAGGCTCATCAGTGAAACTTGATCATTTGACAAAATAGATGATGTTAAGATTTTATAGATAATATTGTCATGTAGAGCTGGGATTTGGTTCTATGCATCAGTTGTTGATTGGATTTTGAGATGTGGGTATTGTATTCACACAGTGGAGGCAGATGAATTCCAGCCTGTATGAATGCCAGAAGTCTTTCAATTCATAGAAAGATCCAGTTATGACATTCTGATTAAATAATTTTGATGTTAAAAAAATGGAACATATGTGTTGAACAGTTGATTAGAGTAAGATCAATAATATGCATTTAGAAAATAGATAATCTGTATTTACACAAAAACAGAGAAAATAAAAACAGTTGAGAAAAATATTCACAATAACGAATAATTAGTTTAATTTATGAAATTCAATTTTTGTTGGCTCAGATACATTTACAAGACATTGGTTTTATATAAATTAGTTTTTATTTCCGAATATCACAGTGTATATCATTCTCTGCTTTTGCTTTATGGATTGACGGCTTACCTGTGAAATATTAATAAATGTGAATAGCAAAACCTTGTTTTTTTGGGGTTTTTTTTTTATCAAAGCAAATGAATTTAGCTTTATTTAACATAAACAGTTCAGAGTGAATCTAGGAAAATAATATCCTCAGTTTGAAAGACTGAAAGATAATGGTGGGTCTAAATGAACAGATTAAAAAGTGTTCATTTAAAATGTCATAGCAACAGTAGTTGATGGTAATAGTTTATTAGTTTTTATATGGGAAAATTCAATTAAAACAATGTCATTACACAGTTTTAACTGGACGGTTTGCTCAGTTTTCAAAAAAAAAAAAAAAAAAAGACTTTATTCAACAATTCGTCTCCTCTGCATCACCGTAGTGCCATTTTGGAGAGTATCCACTGAAAAAAAAAAAAAAAAAAAAGTACAGACAGGTTTATTTGCATAGTGCACTACTCCCACTCTGAGGTCCCTATTTAAACCACAAGCGCTCTACATTCTGGAGCTAGAAATGGGTTATTCTTTACATTGTGAGCTCCAGCCAAGCCAGTACTAACATATTTAATATTCCACTTCCACTTATTTTTTTAATTTCTATATTTAATTTCAGTGTTTTTTCTTAATTGACACATATAAAAAGTTTCTCATCAGATTGTTGTCACAGTATTTTTTCAATCAACATCAGACAAGAAGACAACAAAATGGCTCAGTTTTTATCAACATGCTTCTTAGTTTTGATTTCAGTGCAACTGGTAAGCATTTCATTTCATATTTTGAATCTAATCTTTCTTTAAAAAGTGTTGTAACCACTATACGTGTAGTGTGCTGATACACATCATCTTATTATTTTTATAGGTCAAATCCTCTGCTGTGTTTGAGTTGAAAGTGCACTCTTTCACAACCACCAGCAGCAGTGCGTGTAAACAGTCCAGAGACTGTCAGGTTTTTTTCCGTGTTTGCCTGAACTACACGCAAGATGTCATATCGTATAGACTGGCATGTTCAAATGGCACTGGACTGACAGGAACATTGAGCTCAGACCAGAGCTCCGTCTCCACTAGTGCACCAATAACTGTGCCCTTTAACTTAAAGTGGCTGGTGAGTAGCTCAAGAGTGAACATTAAAAAGCATGTTACATACATACAACACAGACTTTAAGGGTAATATAAGCAATTTTATGATATGGTACACAACAAAAGTCATCATTAAGTGACAGATATCACAATAGATCCTGCTGAAATAATCACATCTTTCTCAGTGACGCTTAAAATGTGGCAAAGTTTTTGTTTATCCAATCAGAAGACTTTGATCTGCTTTCTGCTGGTAAATCAATTTGCTGGTTTTTAAGGCAGCCCATATATGGGAAGCAGAAAGCCAGCTAGAGAGTCAGACTGTCAAGTGAGATCATTATGTTGCAACTGTCGCTTTTGGCAACTATTGCCATAATACCTTTACAGGATCAGTGTACAGCAGTAATAGGGAAAAGACTCATGAAGCTCTTAAGCTTTCCCTCAATTCAGCCAGAAAAAGACTTAAAGACTTGGAGTATCAAAAACAGTGTCATCTGCAAATCTGTAACATTTACTACAGCCATAAAGCCAGGAAATAATTTAGTGTACTTTTTTCTTGCAGATTCTGAAAATATAGTATATATTTAAAATGTATAGGCTTTTGAAAACAAATACTACCTCCTCACTAGTGATGGGCACTTTCACTCTTTCGTTAAGCTTTGAAACCTTTGCGAATCATTTGTTTTGAATCATTGATTCGGAACGCGTATCAAAATGCCAGAGTCACCTGATTTCAGTAAGCTTTGTTAAGTCGTATATTTAGAAATTTCGGTGCTTTGCCACTACAAGGCGATCTCTGTAAACCAATGAACTAGTGTCTGTATGGTTTTTACCTGATCTGATTATCAATTTGTTGTAGATCATTTTCACGACAGATTTGTTTAATAAAACGGAAGAGTTAATTAATAGCATCTTATTTGCCTGATTAACCAAGACCTCCATAAAAGGCGTCACATTTGGAAACAGTGAATCATTTTGTCAATCAGTTGGTTCAATTCAAAGTTTCAGAAAGTCAAAAGAAAATAAAGTTATCGCTGGGTTTATAACCTATATTACTACAAGCCAAACAAAACGTGCATGTGATTTACTGGACATAAAAGAGGTGTGTTCGACTTGAAGTGGCGCCGCGCAGACCGATCGGTGGATGACATCAAAGTACCGTGAGAGCGATTAAAAACCATCGAGGTACTTTGATGTCATCCACCGATCGGTCTGCGCGGCGCCACTTCAAGTCAAACACACCTAAAGTGAATCATCTTTTGTCACTGATCACGTGATTCTATGAAAACAGTCTTAATACGGCGCTTCAGTGAAACTTGCTCTGTGTTCTTGACACATCCACTGGAGCCCCGGTGTCATAACACTACTAAAGTTAAGATGGTTTTTCTTACCTGTGAAATGAGGCGCTTATGCCCCCGTGATTCGCCTCAGATTACGATGGTTTTTGGAGGGCGTGGTTTTGAAAATTGGTGGCGTGTCTAATTCAGTGGATAATGGAGGTTCCAGAACAGTTTACAAAATATTCTCATTACAGGGAACAGTCGCAGTGATAACTGAAGCATGGGATACAGAGTCCTCCAATGATCATCCAACAGGTATGCGTCCTATTTTGATTTAAATACCAGTTTTTAAATGTATTTATTCATTATGATGTGTTTTCAGAGAATCTAAACAATATGATCGGCCACTTTGCCACCAAAATAAATCTTACTATTGGCCAGGATTGGTCCCAGGATGTGCATCTCGGAGAGCAAAGTGAGCTACGCTTTTGCTACCGCACAGTGTGTGATCAATTCTACTATGGTGATGACTGCTCTGATTTCTGCCGTTCACGGGATGACCCGTTCGGTCACTTTACCTGTGACGACGCTGGCAACAGAACGTGCATGCCTGGATGGAAAGGCGAATATTGCGCAGAGCGTAAGTGCTTTTTGGTAACGCTGATATAAAAGCTGCATGTATTTATTTATTTATGTTATTTCCATTTGGTCAATTAGACAATCTAATTATGTTATAAATAAGCAAGAATAGCAGCCTACTACATATCAAATCTTTTGTACTGTATTTTTTCAATATGATGCACATTTATTCTAATTTCCTGATTTTTCTCCCTCTCATTTTACCAGCTATCTGCTTCTCTGGATGTAGTGAGGAACATGGTTATTGTGTGGCCCCCGGTCAGTGCAATTGCCGGTATGGATGGCAGGGCCCCCGCTGTGAGGAGTGCTTACCTTACCCAGGGTGCCAGCATGGCACCTGCCAACGTCCCTGGGAGTGCAGGTGTGAGAAGGGATGGGGTGGCCTTCTGTGCCACAAGGATCTTAATGTTTGAATTTATATATTTAATGTTTTCCTGGTTAAGTGTTTGATTTTGGCGATAATGGGCTGGTACGGTTGAGAATCCACTTGAAATAAACTAAATAAATAATAATTTCCTATCTCTTTGGTGCCATGTTAACAACAAACAGTGTTTATGCCATTGAAAAATAATTAAATAAACACAACTAAAAATTGTGTGCACCTTCTTAAGGCTGATAAGGGCTAGTCTGATATTAAGGGGACATTTCAAAAGCAAATGTGCCTTAAAAACAGAGGAGTCATCATAAGCGTCACAGCCAAATCATATTATATCATCATGACGCCTGCTGGTAGATGTCGGAACAACATCATCATCTGACAGCAAAGAGCTTCTTTCTTCATTGACAGTAATTCAGAAATATCTGTGTAGTCTGACTGTATTTTTGCAAGCAACATATGGATCATGACGATACAAGTGAATATTTCACTTTTAATATACAAGATGCTTTGCCAGTGACCTTTTTTGAGGGCTCCTAAAAGTATAAAATGGCTTTTGATTGAGGGATTTCCTACCTATGGAGCCATCAGGAATGTTTAGGTAATTTAAACATTGTTAAAACAACACTTTAATTCTATGCAAGAATTTACTACTATAACAAAATAGTTCAGCTTCAAATTACATACAGTTTAAAAATGACAAAATGTAATGTATTACTAATTTGATAACTACTTTCATTTATCCTCATTCAAGTGTTGAATCTTTTTTTTTTGGACTATATTTTTGCATATGTGGAAAGATGTCTGAATATGCTTTCTCAATATATTTTCCCTGTTTCCCCTTATTTTATTTTGAAAGCTAATCATCCAAAGCAAGAGGTCACAAATTTAAAGGGGACCCATTATGCTCCTTTTTACAATATGTAAAATAAGTCTCTGATGTCCCCAGAGTGTGTATGTTAAGTTTTAGCTCAAAATACCTAACAGATAATTTTTTATAGCTTGTTAAAATGACCACTTTTAGGGTATGAGCCCAAACGCTCTGATATTGAGTGTGTTGCTTTAAATGCAAATGAGCTGTTGCTCCCGGAGAAGAGCTCTGGCATTAGCAGTGCTAGCCTTTGCAAATAAAGTTCCATTAATTAGTACAAGCCTGTTACCTTTACAGAAAACTACTCGGATTCAAAGTCAGTCATCTGATTATACTGTGCATCATAAATTTGTGTTTATGAATTACACAGATGGGGAACACTGCACCATAAAAATAACAACATAGCTGGTCTCATGCTATCACAAACTTTATAAGTCCCACTCGTGATTATGAGCTCAACAAACTCAAACGATCGAC
>JAFVLL020024298.1:17500-29368 GCA_021397915.2 Tor tambroides | reverse complement strand
TAATGGTTCTATACAATGAAGTATAAGAGAAAGAGCGAGCGCTTGTGTGTGTGAAACCACAGAGGCTTCTGCTGACTCTCATCTCATCCTCCAATTCATTTACGTATGCTACACAGTTACAAACGAGCCTGAATCAATCCATCCATCAATTACAGGAAGCTCGGGCATTAATCTAATCTGAGGCTGAACCTGATCCCGGTCTCCGGTAGCGAGGGGAAACCACAAAACTCAACCTCCCTGCCAAGAGTCTCGTGTCCTCTTCATCTCTCTTGCTCTCTGGTGTGAGGGTTCACCCACAACGAATGTCTTCAGAAGTCCACAGCACCAATAAAACATTGGGATTGATGGTCGTCCGTAAAAGCTGAGTTGTTAAAAATGTGACTACACCGCAGAGGAGACGTGTGATATAAAGGGATTGTTCACACAAAAATGAAAATCCTGACATCATTTACTCAACTTCACGTTGTTCCAAACCTGTTTGCTCTGGTTTTCAGAATCAGATGTTTAGCAGGATGCTCAAGCTGCTCTTCATATAATGAAAGTAAAAGGAGACCTAACAAGGCCCAGAAAACAAACAAACAAAAATATGTTTTCAAAACAAAAAAAAAAACAAAAAAAAAAACAAAAAAAAACAAAATAACAAAAAACAAAATACAACAAAACAACAAAAAATAACAAAAAGCAAAACAAAACAAAAAAACAAAAGAAAAAAAATAACAAAAAACAAAACAAAACACAACAAAAACAAAGTAGGAAAACTAAACTAAAATTAAAAGCATTTTCATGACACCAGAATAAAATAAATTTAAAATAGCCACAAATTCATTTCTGCTTTTTATACATGGTATATTATAAAACTTTGGGGAAAGATAAATAAATACCAACTTACGATGAATGAATGAATGAATGAATGAATGAATGAATACTAAAAATAAAACACCAAAATAAAATAAATCTTGGATGAAATATAATAATGGTCTCATGACCAATCATGCTGCAAAAAATGCAATATTTTTATATTCAAATCACACAAATTAAATGAAGTGGTGGGGAAATGATTCATTCTGAGTCTGTTCCTCAAACAAAGCTATCACATGGTTTGAGAAGACTTGAAATATAAAGACATAAACACCAATTTATGGTGCTTTTTTGTCTTTTTTTGGAGCTTGGCAGCTATTGGTCCCCGTCTACGTTCACTGAAGGTAAAAGTATGAACATCCTGGTTATTATCTGCTTTTGTGTGCTTTTGTGGAAGAAAACAAGTCATATTGGTTTGGAGCAATGAGTAATTAATCAATGAAAGAATTTTCATTTTTGAGTAAACTATCCCTTTAAAACAAGGTGAAGAAAACAAAACATACAGGCATAGATTTTCATACAAAACGGTTTCACGACCACAAACCAATGTGTGAGAGCCTTCGTTTGTTTTCTTAGTTCTCCTTGAACAGCTGCCATGTTTGGCATGTCTTCTCAGGATCTCTGTGTATGTGTGTTCCGCTACAATAACTTGCCAGTCACACATGGCAGTGTATGTACGTGTGTGTGTGTGCGCACGTGTCAATCCGGCTTCGCTCCTGTGGTGCCACACGCAGGTTGTAAATGAATATGAATGGCCATGAGAAGCCCTGTGAGGAGGCCGCCCGAGGCTATGCGCACTGGGCTTCTATTCATCTTAGACAAACTGACACATGGGAATAACCTAAAACTGCTCTCAAACAAGCCAGCCGGGCCAAAAACGCACCTCGACTCACAGCCAAACCACAGCAGCATGACGTCGAGGACTAACTTTCTAAGAATACATGTTATATTATCTTGGAATGGACTTTGTATATTGCATTTAAAAATGTATACATTACCAGTCAAAATTTTGGAATAATTACATGTTTTTAATATATATTTGGAAAATGTATTTGATCAAAAATACAGCAAAAACAGTAATATTGTGAAATATTCTTACAATTTAAAGTAACTGTTTTCTATTTTAATATATTTTAAAATGTAATTTATCCCTGTGCTGGGAAAGCTCAGTTTTCAGCAGCCATTACTCCAGTTTTCAGTGTCACATAACCCTTCAGAAAATCTTAATTATTCTATATTTTTGACTGGTAGTGTCTAAACACACAAATTTATAAATTAATTAATTAATTAAAATGTAATACGACCAAAAAAAAAAAAAATTGTAATAAATGACCTGCAAAATTTAAATATACCAGAACAGATGCAACAGCACAGGGTTTGAGTTCACAAGACGACAAGCCGTGCCTTTGCTTCAGTCAATTGAGATACAGCACAGCCCATTAGCCACGCAGTACGGAAGGCTTTTTGTTTGTGGTCATGGTAGACAGACATTGTTCCTCATGTTTGGCATTCCACGTTTCCCTCTTCATCAGCTCCCTCGTTCTCAGGGGCACAAATGAAAGGAGGGGAACGAAAAGAGAGGCACTTGATCTTCCCAGTCACAGCGCAGACTATCTCTCTTAACGCAATGATTTTGATGTAAGTCACATATCCTCATCAAAAGATCAATGACTGATGTCAAGAGAGGTATTTTATGACATTTCGATTTGAGGTGATGTTTATCCTGCATCCAATGTGACAGATCCAATGATTTAACATTTAGGATACCTGACGAACGACAGAAAATGTGAACTGTTAAGCGGCATTATAACAAAGAGTTGAAATCTAAACGGCTTTGACTTCAGGTCTGTCTGCTACTATTACTATAGCTCTTAAAGGGGTAGTCCACCCAAAAATGAAAATTTTGTCATTATTTACTTACCCTCATGTCATTCCAAACCTGCATAACTTACTTTCTTCTGGAGAGCAAAAGAGAGGAAAGTTGGAAAATAAACAACATTGGAACCCAACCACGCAAACCAGGTTAAGATAGCTTTAGAACAAGAAAGCTGGTAGAGCACTTTAGACTAGCTCGAACCACCAATCAGCAATAAAGCTTAAAGCGATAGTTCACCCAAAAAAGAAAATTGTCATCATTTACTAGTTGACATTATTTACTACATAAGTTGCTTTCTTATGTTAAACATAAAAGAATATATTTTGAAGAACTTTGAAAAACCAAACAGTTGTTGGTCCCCATTGACTTCCATAGTAGGGAAAGAAATACTATGGAAGTCAATGGGACCATCAACTGTTTGGTTCTTCAAAGTTATATGTTGGCGCACTAACAACGATGCTATTGGTGTCGACCAAAATATCTTCTTTCATGTTCAACATAAGAAAGAAACGTTGAAATGACATGAGGATGAGTAAATGATGACAAAATTTTCATTTTTGGGTGAATTATTCCTTTAAAAGGATAGTGGGATAATCCACATGTCGTTCCAAACCTTTGTGACTTTATATCTTCAACCAAACAGTATAGGAGCCAACTGACCTCCATTGTATAGACAACATGCAAACTCAAGACATTTCTAAAAATATCACAGAAAATGATGACAAAATTAAGCTTTTAGGGTGAACTATCCCTTTTGTTGATTTTGAACCTTCTTTCAATTAGACTAACTTGGACCTAAACAAGCTCTCATAATCCAAAACACAATTTAAATTGGATCTTAAGCATTTAGTAACACGGTGGGGACTTCTGTATGACCAAACTCTTACATGTTCCTTGAAAAAAGTTAAAAATTGAGCTCTACCTACAACTTAACCTCGAAGTCAACAGAGGTGCCACCATGAATACCAAAGCAGAGAGACTTGAGTGTTAGCATCTTGAAACTTACCTCAGAATTGCGATGAATTTCTTCATTGTTTGGTATTCAGTAAGGATCTGAGCATCATTTCCAATTGAGGTGGGCACTCACGGCCCACAGCTACAGGATAAACACAGCGGGATGGGGTTACGCACTACAGCCTCCGAATATTGAAGGTGTCAATGCAACGCTGCGACCCAGCAGACAGGCTTCTTATGCACAAATCGATGATGTTCCTCAAACGAGGGGATGAGTATGTCTGCGTTTGCATATGTCAACAGAGTGAATTCTCCATCTCCATTACTCTGGTTTCTCAGGCTTAAGCAATAACCAACAGGCTTAATCGCACTGGAGGTAATAAATGTGAATGTTTGCTTTCTGTCTGCCATAGTATCCGTACAATCCCAGCGTTCCTTTCTACCATGGGAACACAACAGGTCTTCATTAAAAGAATTACTGTGGTGGACACTGACACACAAACACACATTTTGCCCAGAGCAGGACACAAGCAGCGTTTCCTCCACGTCGGTTGTGCCATATCATAGCTCGACGGCTGCGATCGTGCTGCTTGAAGAGTCTGTGACACCAGTGCTGATTTTCCCCACAATCGCTATTCAGGAAGCAGCGCCTGTGTGCTCAGCACAGTCAGACCGGGCGTAATGAGGCCGCAGGAGCTGTGTGACTGACACGAGCACTTCAGCGTGCTGTCATGTGTTTATTAAAGCATGATGAGGGTCGCTGGGGCTGTCATCTTTAAAGGGGCCATACCGTTGAAAAAAGCTCTTTCGAAATAAGCGCTTGTGGACATACACTAACATTCACGGAAAGCTCTCTCCTTGGTATAAACTAATGCTGCTTTCAAGTCCTCCTGGGAAGGTCCTATTTACGAGTTTGGAAGTCGTAATTACGATGTGATGTGCGTTCGAGTGAATTTGGTTGGAATAAAATGGACTCGCCGGGCAATTTCATATTTGTCCTTCTATTTCCCATTTCTTGACAGACACAAGAAGCTTTTTAGCACCAGTGCAATAAAAAGAAAAGCAAAGGATGTGCATTAGGTGTGTAATTGATGCTTTATGTTGTCTATCATTCTCGTGCCGGGAATTATAGGAAACGCAGTTTTGTTGCGCAAGCCTGTCGCCTCATAAACCAGCTAAATTAGTAGTATTTATCGTCATTCTTCACTGATTCCTCACAGCATAATTATAACCAATTAGCCACAAGCATTTAACTGACATGCTTCCATCTCAAAAAAATATTTTTCACTTGTACATGACTTGTACATGACCTGCATGACCTCAATTATTTAATATATTCAATAATTATTAAATTAATGTATGTGTATATAAAACATCAAATAATTTTAAAAAATATTTATTATAAATGCTATATAATAAATATTGTATACATAGTTTTCTGCATATTAGATATTACCAGTAATCAGTATATTCAATTATTTTAAAATATATGAATTCATATAAAAATATCTTGAATATATGGGTACTCTTTACCTGAATATTAGAATATTACAACAATATATCTTGTAAACGATCTCCATAATTCACAATAGTTTGAATTGTTTTTGAACAAGAAACACTGAGTGCAAAAAGCAAAACAGGCAAATAAATATTTATTGCATAAGCTATATAATAAATACTGTGTACAGAATTGTCAGAACATATATATTCTGTTCTGTATATTATATATTACCTATACTTTGTATATTATATTATATAGTATAAATAAAAATGCAATACAATGATATAAAAGTCAATGCATTTTCTGAACTTTCCAAACATAGTGTTACTTTATCCAAAAAAAAAAATTTTTTTCTGTTTGCAGTTGACTACATATAACAAATAAACTCTCACTTTTAATAAAACCCCATTGGACCATTATGAAACAAGGAAGAGTAACACTGAGATAGATGGACAGAGATATGAGTGGGAGTGTTTGAGAAAAAGAGAGAGATAGAGGTAGTTAAATGAGCGACTGGGGTGCCGGTACTCAGCCGCAGGGAGGACCAGGAAATGTGTAGTTCACCCAGAGGTTGAACACCTCATAGCTGAATGAGACCAAACATAGCCCATTGAGAGTAAATACTACTGGCAGAGACAGTGAGAGGAACATCGATGAACTAATTTTGGGAGACACTCGTGAACAGATGCGACTAATTTTAAAAGACACAAGAATTACAATTATTAGCATCGGTCTGAAGGTTGCCTCTGGCAGTTTATATCTTCCCTGACAATTCCAACGACAATCTCGGTCCGTTTCAAGAGCTAAAAAGCTAACTAAATTTCAAGCTGCTGTCCTAACTTTGATGAACAATTCCTTTGAGAGGTCACCCCCCCCGACTGGACTCACTTTGAACCTACGCTCTCTTACCTGGGGCTTAAAACTAATCCAAACCTAAGCCCTCTGGATGTCTCGATGGCCTCTACAGAAGAATGCTTTGAGGAGGATTCCATTCAAAGTGCGCTCAGTTCATTCCACACTTCACTCAAGACACTCAACAGCACGCAGACTTTCACAGTTGGACTGGGAGAGCAGGAAGAGGAGGAGGACAAGGACGAGGAGGTGGGAGTTGTTTGCTAGCACTCTCCTAGCACAAGCCACAATCACTCCAAAAACTCTCAAAGCAGCCCTCAATGGGCAGCCTGAACACAATTCTCCTGCCAGCGAGTGCCTGCCAATATGCCTGAGCCTTGAGCCTGTGCCACGGCGGTGAATAGATGGCACCGTGCATGCATAAGCTCTCACAGGTACAGGGCGCTGGGCAAGAAATGTATGGCATGGCGCAGAAGGTCACCGTCCAGATGGGGAGTTATTTTCCAACATTTAATAAAGAGGGATTTTTGATAGAGCGAAATTAATGAGGGAGTGTGTTAAGTCAGGTGAAAGCTCAGTTTATGTGGTGAGCATGACTATTACTATTACTAAAAAGTGAAAGCATCTTAGCAACAGCATAGCAATTCCCTAGCAACTACTGCATTGCAACCAAACAGCAATGCACTAACAACCATCTTCGCAAACACATTGTGCAATGCACTGACAAGTGAAAACAGCCAGTCAGATTAAAGTTGATATTTCATATACAACTACATGGACCACAATTTTGGACCAATGGGATTTTGTTTTGGGGCTACTTAACTTATTACTTGGTGTTCATCATCACGTCGTGCCTAGTTAGAACAGTTACACACATAGCATACTGTAGCACTCAGTTTCCTCAGTTCTCATTAGAATCAAAAAATAAACATCCATCCAATTTTATCTCAGTGTTTCCCTTGAGAACCTCTTCCTCCGTGGGTGTTGGAGTTTATAGTGCCTGTTTCAGCAGCTCTAGTCACAAGACATCGCAGCTCGGCTAAGGAAATATTTGGGGAGCACTACGGAGCTAAAGAAATAATGAACTCTCCCCTAAATCCTAATGCTCTCCTAGTGAGAGAGAGGAGAAACAAACCAGAAGAAAGAGGATTACCAAGAGGAAAGATCTCAGTTGTTTCCTCTAGGCACCAATGAGATGAAATGGAGAACAAATGGACGCTCTTGCTTATGTATCCAGATTTCTAGACGTTTCTCCTGCGAGAAGAACTTATATATGGCTCGTCTAGAGTTTCTCAAACTGTGTTCAGATGCCAAAGTCTACAGTCAGAAATATGATTTCAAAAGGAACTCCAAATTTTGTATTAAATTCTCTGAGCGATGCTGGATAAAGTAATGTTTTAGCTGTTTTTATTCCTCCATTTTTCCTTAAATATAATTTAGGAGAAACATTTGATCACTGATTGATAAAATTGAGATTACCAGGAGAAAGATCTCAAACGTTTCCTCAAGAAACCAATGAGATGAATTGGAGAACTCATAGAAGCTCCTGCTTATGCAACCAGATCTCACATGTGACTCCTCTAGAGTTTCAGAAGAGATCTCAAAGATCTCAGATGCCAAAGTCTACAAATCACAAATCTGATTTCAAAATTAACTCAACCATTTCTCATTAAATTCTCTGAGCTATGCTGGATTAATTAATGTTACAGCAATTTTTATTCCTCAATTTCTCCTTGAAAACAATTTTAGGAGAAACTTTTAATCCCTAATTGAAACAACTGAGATTACCAGGATTAAAGATCTCAACAGTTTGCCCTTGAAACCAATGAGATGAAATGTAGAACAAATGGAGGCTTCTGCGTATGATTCCAAATTTGTAGACTTTTCTATTAAAAGAAAATATCAAATATAACTCCTCTAGAGTTTCAAAAGAGATCTCAAACTATGCTCAGAAGTCTACAATCAAAAGTCTGATTTCAAAAGGAACTCAAACATATTTCATTAAATTCCCTGAATTATGCTGGATAAATTAATGCTACCGCAGGCTGTATTCCTCAATTTTTCTTCAAACTTATTTTAAGGAGAAACATCTGGTCCCTAATTAAAAAATAAATGAGAACTTTCACCTGTTGAAAACTTGCAAAAATTAAAGCTACTTTAACCCAATTTAAAGTCTCCATTTAACAAGGGCCGATTCACCTTCTTTACTAATGGTTTAAAACTTGTCTGATAGTTAAAGTTCACCAGAATACGGTAACTATATGAATATATGAAAGAGCACAGGAGATTAGAGGAATACATTAAGCCAAACCACGTCCTGGAGTCAACAGGCCTGTGCCGCGCTGGTATTTCCTGCTGTAGCTCAAAGACGCCAGACAACTGGGACCAGCAGGATGGGGAACAGCAGGACTGGGATAAAGAGGATAGGGAATATCACAACATATTCAAACACACACAGTGCGCATGCGGATTGACCTTTAAGGCAACATCTGGGCCGCACTGTTTATTGGCCTGACATTGTTTTTCCCACATGGATTGTAAACTAATCTGTTTGGTAAACTCCACCGTGATCCGTCAATACTCTCAAAGATCAGAACCCGCTCCTGGTGCCTGACCTGGGATCAGTGCTCCTAATATTAGAGACATCCTGTCTATGCTCCTCTGTATTAAGACAGACTGATCTCTGACCAGTGTTAGTTCCCTCCCTTTTATTGCTTGAACTAATGTGAACTAAACCCCAGAAGTACCGGTATCTGCAGCAAACTTTTCCTTTGCTTTTAAAAACTGCATACTTGGAAATGTCAAGACTGCTAATACTCTTGCGTATATTGCAAACTAATCTGCAAGCCTCGATCCCATTGCATCTAATCATGTGCTTGTGTTGAAAACACTTTGCATTTTCTGTTTAAGTCTGCATTGCATGTGGCAAACCTCTATAAAACTTCCTTTATATAAGAGCTGTTGGTAAGCAGTTAGCAACATACAGAGCTGTGGAGTTCACATGGGAGATGTAGGTTCAAATCTGGCTCACGTCATTTCTCACTGCCGTTCACCCCAATTTTAACTAACATTTCTTGTCCTCTTGTTACCATAATGTTGCTAAAAGTTGGATAAGGACCAAAATATAAAGACTATTTTTAACATTCCCATAGTTTTTAACCTTTGAATTTTAGTGACTTTTTCAATGACTTTTCCAGTCCAGTTTATTGCTGTTTTCAGCTTTGCCTTCACTTGAATTAATTACATTTTAAAATATATTAAAAACAGCCATTTTAAAACGTAATATTTTACAATATTACAGTTTACTGTATTTTTGATCAAATAAATGTAGCCTTGGTGATCATAAAAGACTTCATTCCAAAAATCTTCCCAACCACAAACTGAACAGTAGTAATATAAAATATATTTTGTGAAATTTTTATTTTTTATTTATTTATTTTTTTACAGTAATATATAGGTTTACTATAGAAATTTCCATGATTTGCTCTGTTAATTTAAAGATTACATTCATTACTTTTCCAGGCCTAAAACTGTGAATACGGTAGAAAAACTGAAAACATTCCCAACAAACATTTTTTTGTTTGTTCGTTTTTTTGTTTTTTGCACTGATGTTGGGAGAAATCTATTGAATTCTGCAGAATGGATTTAATCAATCTGTTAAATTAGAGAGAATTAGAAACCGATGACTTATCATTAACTGAAAATATAACCGATAATCCAAACTATTCAAAAATGCAAGCATGAAACATGCAGAACTTTGTGAATGACAGTTGTGCCTGTTCTGCAGAAATGCAGATTTCAGAAGTTGCAGATTCTGTGTGAGCTTATCTGTGGGCACTAATGTGTGCTGGATCCCTGTTCTTAGTGTTAAACATTAAAGAACCCCCTTTACACACATGTGCATGCTTACACACATATAAAACCAGAGCCAGAGCGCAGCATACAGCCAGAGTCATCAGAAAAGCGCCTATCAGGAGCACTCAGCTGCCACAGTTCTCCAGGAGGGGACATCGTGTCCAGGCACATCAGCATTTTTTTTAAATGCTGCAATGATGGGGGACCAATAAAACAGGAAAAACACATGAAAGCAAACACAGAAGAAAGGAAGAGGTTACATATCTGAACAGAACATTATCATACTGCTTACAGTTGTGCACTGCACTACTAAATATTCTCATTTTGATGAACTTATATACATTCTTAAATCCCAAGATCTACACTGCCCTCCAAAAGTTTGGAAACGCCCTAGAAAAGTGGGGTTTTGAACAATATTGGCATGAATCCTTTTTAATTTGTGATCATTTTGCACTGATAAGGGACAACACAAACTACGAAAACATATTTTATTACATAAACAGTTTATACAAAGAAAAAACTTAAATTTTCGATTCATCAAAATATCCACCATTAGCAGCTATTACAGCTCTGCATAATCTGGGCATCCGAGCTGTCAGTTTATTCAAACATTGACTTTGAATTGGCAATCAATTGTTGAAGCTACAGTATTAAGGTGTGCTGACCCAAAAATCTTTCAAAAACCTGCGCCAAGTTTAAACCAGCAACCAGGCATCACAGCTGGCAAAGGGGCATGTCTGACTTTGACATGTATATATTGCCATTATTATGTTTTATTGCTGGTCTTCAATGATAATGTCAAGTTACTTTAATGTATTTGCACCAAAAAATGATAAGGATTTATGCTGATATCGTCCAAAACCACACTTTGCCAGGGGTGTTTCCAAACTTTTGGAGGGCAGTGTATGTTTTCAGCTGATGTGTGAACAAAAGCTAATTAACTTTTTTTTTCCCTCAGCCTTCATGTCAGTTTTATTACAAAATTCAAACAAGAAATGTCGTTTTGGTGCTCTTTAATGCAATGTGCCAGATTTCTGTAAAAGCCTCAGTACAGGCGCCAGCAAGTAGCACACGTCATCCCTTCCTCTTTACTACCAGTTACTGCACAAAATAAAAGTTAATGAACATCAGAAGGTATGTTGCGAGAAACAGTACAACTTACCGAAATGTATCATATATCCATGTCTCCAAATGTAACCATGCAAAGACATCAGTGAAACTTGTATAGACCTACAGTACTATATCACATAACGTTACATTTACCTCAGAAAAGCCATTCAAAACATAAACGCAAAATAGTTTAAACTCAAAATAACTGAGTTTTTTGCCAAATATGTGTACTATATTACATACAGTAGTCATATTTTTTAACACGTTCTTCAGTATTTAATGTATGTTTGAATAAATCAGTCTTGAAAACAAGTTAAATGTTTATATTTCAACAACAAGGTACATCATTAAAAAAGTATTTAATTTTTTTTTTTAATATATGTGCCTTGTGTGCAATTTAAATTTTCCTACTTTAGACAATGTCAATTGGTACATGACTATATTATTGTAAAGTTTACAGCATTAGTTGAGACAGATTTTTTCCTTGGGAAAAAAATGACACATACTGTATTTGACTGCCTATACATAAAAATGAATCAATATTGAATCGAGATTAAAACTGAATCGAATGGCAAGCTTGTGAATCAAAAAATATTAATCAAATTGAGAAATTTTTCTCAATATCCTACTATAAACAGTATGTAAAATTGTGAAATATAGTGCATTATATTATAATTTATAATAATAATAATGAATGTTCAAAGATTTTACAAAGAAACTGTTTGTTAAGAGAGATGAGTGAGTGTGTGAAAGCACCATCTTATACATAAGAGGAAGTGTTGCTTGGGATTTAAACCCAGTCAATAGTCTGAATTAGCTAAATTCCAGTACCACATTTGTTTGGGTTAGTATGTCACATATA